>OZ012663.1:8050488-8164882 GCA_963942545.1 Oxycera nigricornis | reverse complement strand
CGATACGACACTATTCTTATAAATTGTTTGTCATATTTTAGATTGCTCTATGCACAAGTGTCTGAATGCTATCAGTAAGCAAATAAAAATCGCAAAGCCTTGAATAAAAACAACAAATAATCAATAACAAAGAAATACGATCCCTAAAGATATAAAATGCTAACCACGACGTACATATACATAATGAATCTAACAGCGTTCTTCCATTTGTTCTCGTTTCAGATTTCATTACAACGATCATCGGAATACTCAAAGAAAACACAAACACAAACAAAAAGCGAGCTACAATTTACAAACATTACATCGTCATGTGTTGCATTAGAAATTTTTTAGCAAATTTCAACACGATTTCTTTCTTATCGTAATGTCACATGCATGTTTTCGTAGAAACGTTTGTCAAACATTCCAAATACCTTCTTGGTTGATTTGCCTAGTAGTTGACTAAGAGCAAATTGTGGCTGTTTTTTCGGCCAAATTTAGGCATTCATAAACAAATTTGCACACGAAATTAAATGCCTAAATGTCCGACAACATTAAGAAATTGCTTGACGCACAGCCAAACATAGTTAAATCTACTTTGGTAAGGAAATTCCAATTTCTACATCAAACCGATCGCCTATATTTCAATTAAAAGAAAGATATTGATATGAAAAGACATGAAAAATTCCATATTTTACAAATGTTTCCTTGAAATCTCAACGACTGATTAGCTTTTAATCGAGAAACTTTAAGGAGAAAATATGCAACAGAACAACAAATAAAAATACATTTATAGATGATCTCTCACAGTCTACAAATGCCAAATTTACCAACTTTAGTTTATACAACGTAGACTTTTCAATGTCGCATTGATCACACATATGAAGAAGAAAATCATTATTTGGAAACACATAAAAAACTTGGATTCTCAGTAAATAGAAACTGAGACAAAGGAAATTTTATTGAATTCGATAAAACACTAGACAAAATTAAGCATTTCGTGCGTAGAACGCCATGGGCAATAAATGCTGTAGTAAACGACAAGATCAGGAGCTAGCGCTTTCCTATCCGACAGGATACAAGAAAAATGACTACAATTTCAGCCAGACAACGGTGAATAGTGGACAGAAGCATAATAATGGGGGATCGCTGGATTCACGATATACACCCGATCCGAACCGTGGTCAAGTGAAGATTGCCACGAAAGGGGGTGTAGATATTATACGGCCGCGAACGACACAATGTAAGTAAATAAACTCGTAATATTTTTTTTCCCAAAAAATTGCTGATAATACACAACTATAACTCAAGCTGATCATGAAAAAATCCAATAAGTATAATCTTCACAAATGTTGTTCCGATTTATTTTTTCGCCGATTAACGCAAGAATATGTTTCCGCATTCAGAAAAAATATCTCCTATTCAAAAATAGAAAATACATGCTTTATCTATCGAAGTGTTACTTTTATTGGTGAACTTTAGTACGGAGTTGAGTTATACATAAAACGTAACGTAGCTTCAAGATCATTGCGCTCATTCCTTGATAATCAGCTATCAATTTCTCTATATATCCTTATCAGTATCAGTTGTCAAATATAGAAAAGTATGGTACTCTCTACAGGCGAATGAAGCTGCTGCCGGCTTTCTAAATTATTATTAACATAGCCTCAATGACTGACTTTATATGTGACTTCCAATGATAACCTTTGCCGCGATTGAGCTCTTTTACTATGAATTAAGAAAAATGCAGTTGAAGGCAAGCAATTCTTCTTCATTCTCTACTCTATCATTATCAACTACGCTGACTTAGTCATGTAGAAATCTTAGTTGGATCTCCCTTCGCTCTCGTATTGCTATGGGAGTGCTGTGGTATTGATATTCGAAACGGATATACATGATATGTTCATATGGCAAAGACAATGATTGCAATTTAATTTCGCTTATTGTGTTTGGTATCAGCACTCATGGTAGATTCGAATGACAAAACACAGTAATTATTATAATTATCAGAAGTAAATGATGTATATAATTGCATGGCATTGTTAGGTTTATAGCGATTCTGAAGCCATGACCTTTTTTTATTGCGCTGTATCGTTTTTTTTTACTTCAACAGAAATGTGGATAATATAAGCAGCTCAAAATTAAATATAGTTTTGTTGTCATGATTATAATCTTAATACAAAATCATATGAGCTTACGAATGAGTGCCTTTGCTATATAATTCTCTGCCCTATATAAAATCATGCAAATGCCACTCAGGTGCAATTGAATGGGTTCAGTGAAGATCTACTCGTGGCATTTTCTATAGATTCAATTTTCCTTACGATTCTTAAAATGAATGTTTTCACCACTTCAATATTGCCACTCTACAATAACACAGAGTTTGCGAAAATTTGGACGAGTGCCATCAATGTAACCTTTTTTCTTGTATCTCCTAGACAATCCTTTTGGTATTGAACTTCATTTTCATTCCTCTTCTCATCCCTGCACAAATCTCACTTTTATTACAACTGGTCTCTCATCTGTTTACAGAGCATTCATGACGCCTTAGAGTTTGGTCCTTTCCGTCACTCCTTCCATCATCCATCGTATGCGAATAAAGTAAAAATTAATTTTTTCTATTGGATGTATGAATATGATAACGCCCTTTTTGTTAAAATAAAACACATTTGCTTGTTTAGAAAATCAAAGTGAAGTTTATTAAAACTTTGCTCCATCGGCAGCTACATCCTTCGCCTATCTTTCAGGTAATTTATGTATTCCTTGAAGGAAGAAATCCTGGTCTTTTGAGCTGATCCAATTATCAATTCAAATTTTGATACTTTCGTAAGAAGTGCACCGTTCTTCCGTAAGATCGAACTGCATTGTTCGGAATAAGTGATAATCCGAAGGACCTATGCCTGGCGAATATGGCGGGTGGAGTAGCACTTCCCAGCTCTGTCCATCTAAATATGTTTTCACGACTTGTACGATATACGGTTTGGCATTATCATGTTGAAGAACTAATTTACTGTGCCTATTCGCTCATTCTGAACGTTTTTTTCTATGGCTCGCTTCAAACGCAATGGTTTTTGTCGGTCAACGTCTTCATTAATAGGTTGAGAGGGAGCATTTCTCAAATTGGTTTTCGACATTCGATATCTATTTCTTTCAATTCATAGGGAACCCAGTTACTAACTTTTTGAACCATTCACATTGCTTTTCAATGCTTTGCAACAGTTGATCGTTCAACATTTAATACTGCAGCTAATTTGGATAGAGTTTGGCAAGAATCCTCTGCCAATACTGCTTCCGATTCGGCATTTTCAAATTTTTAGGGTGGTTTTCCATGTTCTTTGTCTTCAGTGCCAAAATCATTATTTTGAAATCGTCGAAACCATTCCTTACACGTTGTATTAGATTGAACATGCTGCACTTTTCCTTGCAATAAAATAGTGTAATAACACTTCCCGCAAATGATGTTTACTTGGAACGAAAACCGACATTTTCAAGAAGGTAAAAACACTTGTTGCTTACACTTCAACCAAATGTCACGTAGTCCGTTTGACAGCTGATATAAAGTCCTATCAGAAACAAATGTTGCCATTTATTAGTCCACGCAAGCAAAATAAAAAACGACATCTGTTGAGAAAGGGCAGAGTCATATTCACACACCCAATAAAATAAAAGATATAAAAAAAAATCTTTTGATACACAGATATCAAGATTTGAAATCGCTTGCAAATAAATGCATAGTAATTATTTATTTATTTAACAATAAGCTTAGCATCCTTGAAAACTAAAGCAATTAACTTTAAATATTTTGAATTTTAAATGCAATAAATATTAGTGGATAATATCAACACCAAATCCAATAGACATAACTTTTTTATCAATTAAAATCGTTTATCTTCCAAAACACCAACAAATGCCATTTCACATTTGAAATCAACATTTTCCCTGATGCAAATAAACAATTTCGATTTCAATGCCTTCAATTAACAGTCATTGGACAGACGTTAATCTTATCTTGCCATGCAAAACTGAATTGAATACCAAAATAAATCTCACCTAAATCCAAAAGTTATTTATTTGCTTCTGTACGTAATCTACGCCCAGTCGTGATTTCTTCTTGAATATATAAATCTTTCACACGTGTGTAGCTTCAATACAGTCTGCATGCTAAAAACATAAACAATTCACTTAGCCGGTAATTTGTTCTGCATTTAATTGAAAGCAATTGCAAAAGGTGCGACGATGAAAAAAAAACATATTTATTTGTTTATTTATGTCTCGCAGAAAAATCCTTTGAATAAAGCGAAACAATCCACACTTCAGAATAACGACGTACGCAATCCAAGGCGAATATTCTGAATCAAATGCTGGCATTAATTAATCTACAATAAAAGTATCTTTTTTTGAAACCGACGGAAAGCAAGAGATTGTTGATACGGTGAGGCAATTAACAGCGTATCTGTGAAATTAATTAAATTTTTCTTTTGTCAGCCTTTGAAACGTTATTTTAAGGAGTAAAATCAAGTAGACTTTCCCGTGGGGATTTATTTATAGTATGAATTGTTTTGATTGTGCAGCGAAGATTTGGAAAAAGTAGGTGGAAATTAAGAGAATGCGCCCGGCTAGCTCAGTCGGTAGAGCATGAGACTCTTAATCTCAGGGTCGTGGGTTCGAGCCCCACGTTGGGCGAAAATTACGTTTTGATGGGTGTACTTCAGTGAGTACGTGGCGAAACTGTCCGGAAGATTCACTTGAAAGAATATACGAGGTTCAAAAAAGTCTGCAATATCTTTGACCGATTTTTTTTCGCTCACATTCGTTAGAACACTAAAAATATCAACCATAATTTCTTTCAGTGTACATCTGAATATTTTGCAAACGAACTATTAAGCCATCACGATTCATTTCTCACTCTCACTCTTTCTTCTCTCTCTCATTCATAACCACTTAGGCTTCCGGTAAATAGTTTATAAGTTTTCCCCGACACTTTTCAAATAAATGACCCATACATGACATTCGTTTAACAGACTCTACTCTAGATTCGAATGTATCGAGGACATTAAGGAGTCAACCAACAGTATCTCATTTATAGCATCATGTTCCTTGTCAGCTAGAATCGGATTTTTTTAATAGCATTTGCTTTGGGACAGTGAACTAATAGCCTAGCTATTCATAAACACAGAGTTCATCACAAAAAAATAGATTCAATGAATTTTCGACCGTTTTTTGCCTAAAATGAAACGGAGTTCCATTGTATATTTGGCGAAATGGTATTTTAGATCATTAAATCCTGTCTAGAATAGAGTGGAATTTTTATTGCTTTTAATTTTATGAAATATTTCTTCAACTTGTTTGGTAATGTTTCACTCTTAGGATAAGACAATGAATTATATAAAAGTAACAAAAGATAAAATCAAATTAATATTAAACTGAAATAAAAGCTATAGCATTTTAATGATCCAGACCATACTGTTTTTTTTATTTTACTATGCAATCAACGTTACAATTGTCCTTAAAATCTGCGGATTGTCTCCAGCCGTTTAAGATTCATGCTTAACTTATTAATTTTCACACAGATAATTTAGGATATGTATTTTAATTGCTTCTATTTTTCCAAATATGTTTTCAATAATGTTCCCACAAAATTTTATTTGGAATATGAATGATACTAAAAAAAGCCTTGCTGTATTTTTTGCGAATTATAAAAATTTCAAAATTGAATCGCAGGTCATGCTTTTAAAAATATGCTTAACGTCTTCTACTAATGTGCCAAATTTCATACAGATCTGAGAAGATGAGGTTGTGCCTTCTCCTTGTTAGTATAAATCTGAGTTAGACAAAATGTGTGGTTTGGTTTTTTGATGAAAAGATCAAAGCCAGTATTAGGAAAATCTATATACTACCAAAAAAACGATAGTAGCGATAAATACTCCGAACTCTTGCATGTAAAACCCCAAATTAAACAACGATTCTCTTCAAAATCTCATCAACTTTACAAAGAGGATATTATGTTCTTCTAATTAGAAAATATGAAAATTAAGATGCAGATCGCCTTGTAGAAAATAAACCATTGAGGGTCTCATTTAAGGTTCGAGTCATTCATTCTGTGGTGCAGCTAAAGGATATTCTACATTTGCTTTTCACCATTAGATATATGAAAAAATTAGAAACAACTTGGCATGTCTTAAATAATCGATGTAATTTACACGCCCCGAATTTTAGGAGAAGGTTGGAGGAAGTCCAAAATATAAGACAAGCGGATCATTGCTTATTAAAGTACCGTGTTTAAATAAAAAATTAGCGCTTTTATCTCTGTCATGTCAAAGCTAAGAAATGAAGGGCTTTTTTTATATTTGTGACGATTAAAGTTGAGAAAAAGTAGATCTCATCTGTTATGCCAACCCAAATTTTCTGACTTCACAACTAAACCCTTTAAGTTTATCTACGTATTGAAGACCAACACAATTTTTGCTTATGAAAAAGTACATTTTGAATATATGTAGTTGATATGTCCAGTAATTACAAAAGCATTAATGACGTTCATTGGACCATGAAATTACACATGAAAGCCTACCAGTCATATTTAGTAATTTGTATTTGCAAATAATCTCTCATATGAATTAATTACAGTTTTTCAGTTTGATTTTATTTAAACAAATCACATGTTTCAAAAATTGATTCACGAATAGTAGTAGATAAATTGTACACCCATGAATCTTGTTATCTTCCGCACAGTGATTGCTTAAGTTAAATTTGCAAAGTATGTACTTCTTTAAAATAGTACATTGAAAATCATGCTCAATTTTTTAACCGCGCAAAAAATTCGCAACCAACAAAAAATCACCTTTTTCTAAGATTGATGTGACACTGAAAGTTAAAAAATTGTAATGTTATAGTGGCGTTCTTTAAACTGTAAACTTGTAGTAACAATATAAATCTCCAATTGCAGGTGCTCAAGGTGGTGTTCCAAAGCGACGTGTCGTTGTCGCCCTCTACGACTACAAATCGCGTGACGAATCTGACCTCAGCTTTATGAAAGGTGATCGTATGGAAGTAGTTGATGACACCGAATCCGATTGGTGGCGTGTAATAAATCTGACCACTCGACAAGAAGGATTGATACCTCTCAATTTTGTAGCCGAGGAGCGAAGCGTCAATAGTGAAGAGTAAGAAATTGACACCATTAACACCAGCAACAAACTGAAATTTTATTTGGAATTTTCTTTTAGTTGGTTCTTCGAAAATGTTCTACGTAAAGAAGCCGATAAACTCCTTCTAGCCGAAGAAAATCCACGTGGAACATTTTTAGTTAGACCATCCGAACATAATCCAAATGGCTTCTCGCTATCCGTCAAAGATTGGGAAGACGGTCGAGGCTATCACGTCAAGCATTATCGTATTAAACCCTTGGATAATGGTGGCTATTATATTGCGACAAATCAAACGTTCCCGTCCTTGCAAGCGCTTGTAATGGCATATAGTAGTGAGTATTCGAATCAATATGAATTAGCTTTAATGCTGTTCAGTTCAGTGTTTAGTTATTTCGTCTGCAAACAAAAATGATGAAGCATGAAAGTATTAAAACCTAATCCTTTGCCGATTTTTTTTCATTAGTTATTCTAATTTAGTATAAAATTTTAATTTACTTCAATGTCTCGCGAAATCCTTCAATCGTTTCACGTTTTAACTTCAAAATATAAGCTTCGAAACTACTTGCATGGCTGCAAATTCCGAAGAAAAGCCTCATTAACATGCATTAAAGACTATATTCGCCACTTGAAATTTTCTAATGAATGTTGTATTTCTCTAATTACAGAAAATGCTTTAGGCTTGTGTCATATATTATCGCGACCATGTCCAAAGCCACAACCACAAATGTGGGATCTAGGACCTGAACTGCGTGATAAATATGAAATACCACGTTCTGAAATACAACTGATACGAAAATTAGGTCGCGGCAATTTCGGTGAAGTGTACTACGGCAAATGGCGAAACAATATTGATGTTGCGGTGAAAACTCTTCGCGAGGGTACAATGTCGACGCAAGCATTCCTTCAGGAGGCTGCCATCATGAAGAAATTCCGACATAATAGATTGGTAGCACTGTATGCTGTGTGCTCTCAGGTAATATATTATTTCCCTGCTTAGTTTTGGGGGTGAAACGTTTTTATTGCGATTGGGATATGATTACAGTAAAATATGATTTATTCAATTCAAGATTTATAAGCTCAAATCATGCAAATTATATTCTGGGAAATCGTTAATAGCTCAAATCAAGTAATAAAAATTTGCTTCATTATTTTTCCTAAATGAATTTATATGTTTGTGCGGTTGTTTTCAATGTCAAAAGGTCACCTATTTTATAGTGAAAAAGATCCCCTAAACCAAATTAATCGCCGTCGTTTTTATAGCTTGCGTGCAACTTGATCCTTTATATAACTTTTGATTTTCAGATGAAACCAATTTGGTCAGCTAGTTGGAATACATAGCATATCATCCTGGCATTTTTTTGTCTTTAATTTCTCTAGAATATTTTTCATCGAAAAGTTTTGGCGTAGTAACCAAAATGGCGAAATGAAAATAGAAAATAATACGTCCTTGTGGAAATTAAATTTAAATTGCATGTAAGAAAAGCTGAGGCGCATTCAAAAATAACTGTCAATTGTTGAGGCACTGCAACGTACTTTTTGTTGAAAGTTCAATCAGATGCCCACCGCTTTTCCTTGTGCCAGAAAATATCAGTACACTTAAATCTAGGTTCATTTAGTGCAAATTCCTCCTAAATAGCGCATTATGAATCAAAGGCAATAATTAGGATGTTTTTCAATGCAATAATCCTGTATATTTCATGACAATTTTTCCAATAATAATTCCAGGAATGTTAAACGCTTGTTTTCCCCCTCCATTTCACTCACTTTTCCAGTAGCAAAATGCTGCTAACCTTATTCGATCAATGAACTTATTCAGAATAAACTAATGAACAATCAGATTTGCGTAGGGCAATCTTAACAAACTTCCTTTGTCTGCATTTCAAATTGTAACATGTTCATTTATTTCCACTTGCAGGAAGAGCCAATCTACATCGTCCAGGAATACATGTCGAAAGGCAGCTTACTAGACTTCTTGCGCGAAGGAGACGGACGTTTCCTTCATTTCGAAGATCTCACCTATATCGCCACTCAAGTAGCATCAGGAATGGAATATTTAGAGTCTAAGCAATTGATCCATCGCGATTTGGCTGCACGTAATGTTTTGATTGGCGAGAATAACGTTGCGAAAATTTGTGATTTTGGCTTGGCACGTGTCATAGCCGACGACGAATATTGTCCGAAGCAAGGATCACGTTTTCCCGTGAAATGGACAGCACCCGAAGCAATAATTTATGGGAAATTCTCAATAAAATCGGACGTTTGGTCGTTTGGTATATTTATAATGGAGCTATTAACATACGGACAGGTACCTTATCCAGGTATGCATAGCCGTGAAGTAATTGAACAAGTCGAGAGAGGCTATCGAATGCCGAAGCCAACAAATCACTATTTCCCGGATAACATCTATCAATTGGTACTACAATGTTGGGATGCAGTGCCTGAGAAGCGTCCAACATTTGAATTCTTAAATCACTATTTCGAATCGTTTTCGGTAACATCGGAGGTGCCGTATCGAGAAGTCCAAGATTAAGGCGCAAGTTCAACTGGACATAACTGTAAGAGATGATGGTTTGTTTGTATTGGATTGAATATGTTTAAGAAATGTACGAGAAAGGAGTATTTTTACTATATAAATATAGATTGTAGGTGATATAATTCCAACTTAAATTGTTTACCCTGTTTAATTGGTCATAGAACGATGATTTTCGTATTTGGCATTTCAATCGTCACATGAACAGTTATTATTTATATTTCAATGAATAATTGAAAGGCATTTGAAAACGGCACCGTGAACTATTCAAAATCATCAACGAGCACAAAACAATAAAAAAGGTCAACATAATTTTTGAACCATTCCTTAAAGAAGCAGAAAATTGACCTGCAAGTTTATATATCTAGATTTGAAAGGGCGATTAATGAAAACATGTCAGGAAATATATTCGTGTTGATTCAATTTTGTGTAATTTTTGAACAACGATCTCGCAATTTATTTGGTACATCGTTCCATAAGAAAATTGTGTCAATTTTCAGTGCTTTTGTAAATTCGTTTGCATTCCCATGAGTCCTACCTATTTTCCAAGAAACGAATAATTATCATTTCTATGTGACAGCATCCATTCGTGTAAACTTGCCAGCAACATTGCTTTCCCTTGTCATTTCATTCTGTTCTCATTTAAATAATACTGCACTTTTGATTGGATCCATATTTCCCATTAGAAATAGTTTTGACTGTTGTACATTGAATTCAAGCGAATAGGCGACAAATTACAATTTTCGAGCCAAATTTAAACATACAAACAAGCAAATAAACAATGAGACGCGAAATAAACGAAACAATCATTTGTTAATTAGTTCCTGGGAAGATTATACTTACATACATATATAAATAAAAACGAAGTATGTGCACGCGAAAAAAAAAGAAAATGAAGAAAACTTTTTGAACACATTACATACTCATAAAAATGAACACATTAGCTATGAAATAAGACGAAAGTAACTAGTTCGGAGGGAATAAGAAGAGTAGATTATTACGTACTATTAAAATTTGTAGAAAGTGCGCATTTAAAGGACATCACATATAAATGATAAGAGATTTTTTCTATCTGAGAATTACTATAAACAGTAAATGGCTGATGCAAGTCAAATGCCGTAAGAAAATGTGTAAACCATTTGTACTTATACGGTCGTGCGGGAAAAGTAAATCGAAATGAATAGTAAGAAAAAAAGCACTTGAATAGCAATTTTTGTAAATATAAACTATTAAGACAAGCATGAATATATTGATAGAATGAATTGTCGCAACATATTTGGAATCATTGCGAGATAATTTATGGTTTTATCCTAAATTAAAGACTCCTGCCATGTGCTTTGATCGATATATTTCGCTAGTCAGTTGACATTGTAGAAAAACTGATAAAAATCATAAGCGTTGACTTTAAAATGTCAAAATGCAGTAAATGTGAAAGGCGATCGTTCCATTTATTCGAAACAAAGCTTCTTCTTGCATCCCATCCAATGATTTCAAATATGCCACATCAATTCTTGCCAAATTCCAGTAGTGTACATTATAGTGTGCTGTCGAACAGAAACGAATTAAATCAATTTACAAACTAACAAATGGGAAACAACACATTCGAAAAGTGCGATGCAACCAAATAAGGAATCTTATGTCACAAATAAAAATCCGGATACAATCACAGTGAATGCATTTTAATAATAAACAAACAAATAAACAAACCCCGACAACAATTTACAACCTCTTTCATAATTTTTTTATTGCAACTCCCAAACTTGTAACTAATGTGCTACTATTAAAGTGTTTCTATTGCTATTAGGAATACATATACATATGTATGTTGAAATTACACGGAGACAAAGCAACAACCTTCACTAATATTTCACGCAAACAAACAAAGCTTTGTTCGCAATAAGTTTAGTTAGATTCTCCGATTTAGATATGACTAGCGTCAAAAGAATAACAAAAAGTAATTATAATGAAACGCAGACTGTTAACGGTGTACATTTTTTTAAGTGTAAACTATTTAGTATTTTTGTAAAAATTTCCCCAATGTCTAAACCGATTGAATTAATCATTCCTGAACAAAACACAAAACGAGATGGATTTGCAAGATTTTAAAGTAATCAATTCTTTGTGCAGAAATTAATTCTGAATTTGAAAAACTATATGTAATATGATTTCTTTGAAATTCATCGAATTTCGTATGTAATTGAAGCAACTACAAAACAAAAAACAAGCATCTAGTTACAATGGATATAATTAAAATGTAGAATTATCTGCCAGCGAGAGCAAGATTACTAGATGAGTATAAATTAACAATTAAAAATGAAAATGCACGATGAAAATGAGGTTTCAATCGATTATTTCGTAAATGTGTAGTTGAACTTTGAATTTTGTTTTAATTTTCAATCCTTTTTCGTTTATTTATTTGATTTTGTATTTAGTTTTGCCGAAAGGTATTACCGGACATCATTAGAATATAAGAATATTGCTGTAATGACGTGTACATTACATTGATAAGAGTGTATTATTGATACTATTATAGAATTTTGTTTAATCTGATTAACCCGAAACCAAAGCGAAATTTTAGTTATTCACAGTTTATTACTTTATACTTGTATTTAAAATAATAGTTACTTTAAAATTGATCAAATGTGTTTTAATTTCTTGATAAGCTTATTTAACATTGCAGAGATAAGTTGTGCTGGGCAATGATCGATTATATGACTCTTACAAGAGAGAATTACGCATGATGCGTTCCCTATTTATCGATTAAATTGACAGGATTTCAGATCACAATTTCTCAATTATTTTGGATTGATGAAGGTGGACTTTGCAAGTGTCATTCAATTTGAAAAGCTTCAACATCAATATTTATCAATTGCTTCGACATTCTGTATTTAAGCAAAGTTTAAAACTTTTATTCATTTTTATATAAGCGAGTCCCGATCAAAATATTTTTTATGCAATTTCAACGGCGGCTTTGATATTTTTTAAAATATACGAAATCGTTAGGGTGCCGTCCATATATTACGTAACGCAATTTTTAGAGTTTTTGAACTCCCCCTTCAAGGATGTCAGTCGTCTGCGAAAAGTCATGACGAGCTGCCCCTCATTTTTAGGGTCCGTTAAGGACGCAAATGGAGTCTGAACGAAATCCAGCTCCGAGACGTTGTCCGTTCTCGTCGATACGCACTTCCCGGGCAGTGAGAGTGTGGCTGACAAAGCGGATCCACACACGCTCCCGGACTGTATGCCAACCACTGTGCCAGTAAATGACAGGCTCCTACGCTGGGAAATCAGCTCATTTCAACCCCTTAAATCCCCTGGCGTGGACAACATCTCACCTGTTGAGATCCAGCAGGGTATCAATATAGCACTGTCATGGCTGAACGCCATATTTTCAAAGCATGTGTACGGATGGCTTACATTCCACAGCAGTGGAAAGAAGCAAAAATAGTTTTCATACCTAAAGCGGGTAAAACATCCCACTCCTCACCTAAGGATTACAGACTTATCAGTCGCACCTCTTCTGCTGAGAACTCCAGAACGACTGCTAGAGATCCATCTGAGAGCTGTTGTGAAACCACTCTACAATGCGCAGCACGCATACTCAAAAGGGAGATCGGTTGAAACAGCTCTTCACTTGCTCACCAGCTACTTCGAAAAATCGCTAAGCGTCAAAGAATATACGCAAGAGGTTTTTCTAGACATCGTAGAGGCTTTCAACAATGTCAGTCATAAGGCTACTGGGAAAGCACTCGGGGAAAGCAATGCCGATGACAACCTGATAGGGTTCATCGGACAACTGTTTAGCAACAGGAACATCAACTCCACACTAGGAAACATTACCTTAAGAAGGAGGATTTGCAGAGGCACACCACAAGGTGGAGTGCTATCACCCCTTCTATGAAAACTAGTGGTGGATAAACTCCTATCAAAAATGGAAGCGACTGGCTGCAAAGTCATAACTTATGCCGACGATGTTGCAATAGCAATATCGGGAAAATTTGTTAACACCCTATCGGAAAGACTAAACTTTGCCCTAGCTATTCTTACCAAATCAAGCAAAGAGTGTGGTATAAAGATTTATCCGCAATATACGGAATTTATGCTCTTCATAAGGTACAAAATTCCACGATTTGTCCCAGAAAGCCGCGAAACCTTGAGTTCCATCATATCGGTACTGACGGAGCACTGTCTGATTGGCAAACACCCAGAAAGATTGGGTGTTCCTTTCAACGATTTCTGCCGAAGTTGCAGATCGAAAGATGAGGATCCCCTTGGAGTTTTACGTAATATATGGATGACCTCTAGGAAATATGTATCAAAAACAAAGAAAGGAAAGAGAAGTCCATAACAATATTCTATGAAGAATTTATATGAAATTGTTTTAATAGGCAATTTCAAAAGTCTATCCAAATTTTGAAAATTTTGAATTTTGTATCATTTTTATAGCAACAGTTATTCTCAAATATTGGCATCGTTGCTTTTATTTCATTGAAATAATTCCTGCGAATCTCTCTAAAAAGTAGTCTCATCAATAAAAGAAACACCAATTAAAATTCGTACAATATATTCACGGAATATTTATTGTAATAATTACATTTCATTGTACATAACCATTACACTGTCGTGTAGCTAAAAAATTAAGTTGAGTTTAGTATTTAAAATATTATTATTACAATGAGAGAACTTGCGAACGGAAAAGTGTTTCAAAGATTTTCAGCCTGTTTTCCCGCCTTCGTGCACCCATAATTTTATACGTTTGACAGTTATCTGTATTCATCTAACATTTTCGGCTACCTGTGACTTTACATGAATTTGTGGTTGCGATTTCAGTTTGGAAAATGTGCTAGCATTTTTCATCTTCAAATTTAGCTCTTTTCCTCGGCTCGCGATCGCATGCGATGAATAAATGCGGCACCTTTATTCTTGCGGAAATTTTCATACGGATCGTTGATGTTAATCCCTACGCCCTAAAACAAATATAAAGTAGCAGAATGTGACTTGGAGAAATCATTCCATGAATTTAGGCATACCTTATACATATCCCTTCGATCTCGTACTTCACCGCCTGCTATCGGCGCGTCAATGCCTTGTCCTTTTGAACCGAGCCCCGTTCCCGATCCAGCCCAACCCATTTTCATTAGCATTTGATGTCCCTTATTGGTTTCCTCGATAAACTCCGTTGATTTAGGATAATTTCCTCCACTATCGGAAGCGTGCAATAATGAAAATACAATTAAAATAAACCAAAAGGACTTACAAGAAGCTTGGCGGCGAAACTGAACGTTGTTCCCTTTCTCTGTCGGGACGTTCACCACGCTCTCGCGGCCGATCGCGTTCTGCACCGCCCCTGTCTCGTACGCGCTGCTCCCTTTCTCTGTCAGGACGTTTTGGCGGCGATCGTCGACTATTGTTCGCATAACGACCGGAATTTCGCGCTCGCTCCGAGGGTGGCGAACGATTTCTTGCAGGCGGAGGAGAAGCCGAACGCGACTTGCTGCGGCTTCGACTGCGACTTTTTGATCGGTAGCATCGTTTATTTGATTTTTTCGGTTTGAGCGAATCCATTGTTATCGGCGACGGTGATCGCGATCTTTCCCGCACTCCTTTTTGGATTTCGTCTTCCTTTTGTTTGCGTGCGGCATTTTTCACTTTGTAATACTCGTAGAGACCTAATTTCTCCCATCCATCGCTGAAATGAAATTGAGAAAGAGGAAACTGTAAGAAAGGACTCTTGAAAGGGGCGCTTAAAATATAGTTTACGTTCGAACTAAACTCGCAGATTGTTTTGCAGGCTAACTCCTATACCTGGAACTTTGCTTACAAACCCAAACTAACAATTTTATTTACAGCATCTTTTTCGAAAATTGGGCTTTACTTACACATCTCGCGGACGGTCGTGACTTGGAAGCGAATAGAACGCAACAATTGCGCTTGACAGCCTTTCGCTTTGTGGTGCGGGCGGGGGTAACCGGACCTCTTCAGGATCCAACGGCTTATACTTGTAGTCTTCAAGGCGAATCAGCGGTACCATTAGGCCAGCTGGAAGTTCATAATAGGGCACTGCGGGTTTCGTGTCCTCTTCGGGAATAACAATCTCCGGCTGCGGCGGTTGTTGGCCTTGACTGAACCCTGGAGGCGGTTTCGAGAGATCTGGGATTTGGAAGCTAGGCGCCGGCGGTGGCGATCCAAATCTACTGCTCGAACTATTCGTTGTTACGTTCGTGAACAATTGTGCGTAGGGATGCGATGGCGGCAACTGCGACTGATACTGTGTAGTATTGTTGGACCCGTTCGTCATACTGTTGTAGGACATTTGACTGTTGCTAGACTGATTACTCAAGGAATCGTGAGGAGGTGATCCATATGTGGCCTGGAGCTCAATCGGCATTGGAATTTTCTGCGACATCAGTGGCGGTGGCGCTTGAGGTGGGGCCGATTGCGCGTTGTTCGACAGCGGCATGCTGTTATTCATTGGGTTCACACTCGGCTGGTTCATGTTGCCCATCAAGTTGCTCGTATTGAGGTTTGGACTGTTTAAACTTTGCGGATCGATCAGTGGCGGAATTATTTTCGCACTCGGCATGTTGTACGTATCTTGGACTTGAGCAATAGCCTGAGCCTGTTGCTCCAACGACTGTTTCTGCTGCTCAAGCACGGCTATTTGCTGGGCAGCATGCTGTATAAAAATCTGATGTTGCTGCTGGTAGCTGTAACGTAACGTAAATTCGATTGCTTTGATCGCTCTTGTCACGGCCAAGTGTTATGGATGATTACCTGTCCAGCGCGGCTTTCGTCGATTGAGTGTAAGTCGCTATTATGTTATTATGAATGTTCATCAAGTTTGTCTTGTATTCTTGCATAGACGACTCGGGCGACCGCAGCTTGGATATCACACAAGCATCGAAAAACTTTGCTTTTGACTCCCATAGCGAGAGCAATTTGCGTAATTTCGCTTTTTGCTCGTCACTCGCAACTAGAAATTTTTCAAGAGATTCGGATGGTGATTTGGTTTTCGTCGTTCTTTCGCTTTTTATGAGAAATTTTAGTGGAAGACATTAGGCGACTTAATTTAAAGGACATGAATTTGTACGCTGGTCGTGAAAAAAATGATTTATTTAGAAATCGTATAAAATTCTATGGCAAAATAGAAACTTCTTCATAGGCTTATCCAGTCCTTGTAGAAGTTTTTCTTCACAATGGAATTTGATTTCTGAGGATCTTTCTTTCTTACATGAAGTACAGACGCTTGTGTCTCCCAATAAAATTCACTACATTGTACACTTACTTATTTCCGCGCTACAAAACATCGGAATCACGACATTCTCTAAGCACGATTTCAAGTCATTCGCATTCTTCCGCACGCTACAATTTTCAAAGTAAAATTAATATTGAGTTTATCGATTTGATAGCGATTAGCACAACGTGCAACGAGCATCAACGTAAAACCAAATCATCAATTTTTTTGATAATGACAAAATGTTCGAGGGAGGAAAGAAAAAAGAAACATACATTTATATTAGTTCAAACTGTTTTGCTCATGAAAAATCAAAAGAAATGCTCGAATGGAACTTACCAATGGTGTAGTACATCATTAACTAAGTAGATAAGATGTAATTTTTGTGTAAACGACGCTCCATTAACCAAAGCCCTAAAAATAAATCAACGGAAATTTTTGTTTTATACAAGACAGTGAACTTTGCACGAGACTAGAGAGCCGTAGAGAACAAGTAAACAATGTGACCTCTATCACTTTCATCCCGACAAGGAGTTCTGTTTTTTTTTGATTTGATTCGATAGGAGTGCGTGGAAAATTTGCTATTCGACCGTTCAATCGTCTTAATTTATTTTCTATCAAAGCCATTTTTTGTTTGTTTGATTGTTTGCTTTCGTTTATATTTCAATATTAGTTTGATTATGCGCATCGATTACCGATTAGATTATTAGAACAAATTTAGTTAGGTTTGTATTGTTTGTCGGCAAAACAAAGGATTAAAAGTAAATTGTTTTACAATAAAAGAAAACCAGTCCGCGTACTTCTTTAAGAGATATTGTAATACAACATTGCATTTTGCTGTGTCTGATGTATGCTGTAAAATCCAGTTTTTTCCTAAAATTGCAATTACAAAAAACGCTTAATTGATATCAAAGACAATTTACATATGAATTGTTTAAAATATTTTTATTATTTAATAATATTTGGGAAAAGTTGGTAATATTGTTGAGTTGGAAACAGAAAAGAAGAGATTTATTCGTGTTGGAAATCAGTTCACTGTGCGATAGTGTCAAGTACAATTTCGTGGAATATTTATTGTAAATGCAAGTTACATAGTTGGACAATAGTTCAACATAGAAAACCGTTCAAGCGTTGCTTTTGCTCTCACTAAGGAAAACATTCATAGTGACTTTGTCCGAAAAAGATGTAATAGATTATACTAAAATTGTACTTGACACTATCACACAGCCGGCAGGATGCAGACTATCGACAATACAATGTTTGAATATACAATGAGTGGATTTGGGTATCAAGAACACATTACAGGAAAAGATCTCATCGACGAATTCAAGTATGCATTTGAGAATTAACTGTGTTACATGTTTTAACTCAGTTATAAAATGATCCTCAAAAAAACATCACATTTTATTTACGGGATTTAGAAAACCCTGAATATTAAGTCAACTGCAAAAATGTAATTGTTGAAAAATCTATGCATCGGCTGAAAACATCATTTCCAGGACGATGAAATTTTAAGCTCACGCAGAAACATTATGAGAAGAGATGCTTAAAAATTTATCACCTTACGTGCAATGAAACATAATGCCAGTTTCGTCTTGATTTTTTTACAGTAGAGAAACAAATAATTGATACTAGAAAATAATTGAAAATCAATTTTTTGATTCAGACAAACGTAAATTATTTTAACGCAGACACACGAATTTCATTTGATCGTTGAAAGAATCATGCTGATGCCAACCAGCAACCATAAGAAAACAATTGGAGTAATTAAATGAAACATAATGTTGCTTTACGAGAAACTGGACTGAAGTTATCACCTTACGGCTTTTTTTGGTGCAAAAGCTCGTCCTCTCTCAGGATAAAACTTATTTACGCTATAAATATGGACATAAAATTTGTTGTTTTAACTTAGCTCGTTCCAATTCTTTCATATGCCGACTGTAGTCCATTATAAATTTTTATTCTTGAAGTAGATAATTGATTTTACTATAAACTCAACGTGTCGTCAGTGGCAACTAACCATCGACTTGCAAATGATAGCACATTAGTCACATGAAAGCTTTAACAGATACAATGGAGAGTTGCCTGTCGGTTACATACCAAGGAAAGTACCCATATTGAGCTTAGAGAAACCGACAAAAATCAAAGGAATCAACACGCGGAATTGCTTGCACAATTAGAAGATACTGCAACGAAGAAGATATCAAAGTACCAAAGAATACGTTTTCACACATCATCAAAGAGAACGCCACTGCACGCTTATCGTAGAAGTATAGGTTGACGACTTACAACCGTATTACGGGGAATAAAGATGAAATCCGGATAGAATCACACAAAATGAGCTTGAAATTTATCGTGGCAGTGTCGTTGTCATCGACAAGCTCAGAATTTAATCCGATCGAATGCATATTGAGAGACCGACGAAATATTGGGAAAAAAATTTAACAGAAGTTGCAGCAGCGATTTCTTCGAATGGAATGTTTGTAATGATTTTTAAGTGTCCTAAGTGTCTTATGAAACGCATAAGAGCAAAAGGAGACCACTTTGAACACAGTCAAGCTTTTTTTCGTGTAGAATCAACATCATCAACGTGACAAGGAATAAAATGTATAAAAAGTACTTGAATGTTTGAATGTACTACGTTGAAAAATAGTTTCAAAATTTCAGACAGGTCTATTAAACTGAATTAGTGAAATTTTATCCAGCTAAAAATACTAAGCAATTTATATCCTGAAAATCGAAATCAGCACTGTTATAGAATCAATAAAATACTCTTTGTCAATGGCCGAGTAACTAAAGCTTAAATATTTATGGCAAGTAAACCGAAACATCTAAGAAGAAATCATCAAGTAAAAAGACACAACGTGAATCCAATGACCAAAACGGTATCGAAACAAGATATGCCCTATTTCCAACACAAATTATCTCAACATAAAATTCTACAATCACTCTTAAAAATATTTGCATATACATATTACAATTAGATATGTGTTTCGAATCAATTTAGTTCTTAATATTTACCTGTCGATATACTATCCTTAGTACACGATTCGATAATGGGTTGTAGAATTTCATCGAATTCCGCCAAATAAACATTATAATCTTCGGCTTGTTTGTGTATAACATCGTTTTGAGCTTTATTAATAGCTTCATCAATTTGTTTTTGTTGTTGCTGGAGCAAAACCTAAATCAATTTCATTGAAAACACAAAGACGAAAAATAAATGTTTACTGTGAACACAAAACTTGTTAACAAATTGTATGTTTTTTTTTTAAATTTAATAAAACTGTGATATCTGCTGCAATGAACTTGGAAGCTAGATATCAAAGGGCTTGGAATATTAATTTTGATATTTTTTTGGCGAGATATCAAGAGAAATAATATACCAGATAGCGATGATTCTGAGAAGCGAGTGTTGAAGAAATTAGTAAGGGGATTAGAAAATTCAACATATTTTCAAAGATGTAGCTATATTTTATTTAAGGAGTTCGCCGCAGATTATGCACTAGATTTTTGGATCTTCTCCTGTGCTATTAAGTACGGACTGTTATTAAGTGCAGACTGAAACCTGACACATTGCAATTGCACATAAACTGCTTTCCGCAGGTTTATCTGTGTTTGCGACAGTTCAGTATTTGGTTGTTTTTTCGCTTATATTAAGAGGTTGGGAAATGAGTGGTGGTCCCGGCGTACGAAAAATGAGACATGACACATGCCTGCGACTAGATGACTAGTGTGATACAAAGTCAATGGCAATGTCCCTCATATGTGCGGGATTGACGAACCCATCATCCCGCACAAGTGCAGAGGTGGCAGTGAAGCTGCTAAGCGAAAAAAATGTTCCACACATTTGAGGGTGTTCTGAATGAGCAGAGGCAGCGAATGTGTTAACACGTTCACTGCTGACGGGAAAATTAGATACTCATCCCCGGGCGCATAAAAAAAATTGTCAAGGATAAAATGCCAAATAAGTAAAAAAAATACTCTCCTTCCAAGTTAGTAGATTACTGAGGAAACGTTTATTTCAATGAATTCATTGCAGGTAAGAAATCATTTATAAAAAAACCCAAACGCAAGAAGCAGGGAATGGGGGTGCTTGGTTCCGGAACCACATGTGCCAGATATTTTTGCGTGGATCCTGAACCACATTAGTACAGAACGAGGTCAAATATTTTGTTTTTAATTGACGCCTTTTCGAAATGTTCGAAGGACGAAAGCCCACGATGTTTTTTCTGGGAAATATCAACGAAACGTCTGAAGAACACACTTAGATTTATTTATAGCTTGGGTTTCTGAAATACGTTGCAGTTGATATTTGAAATGATTACATAGTACATTAAGTACATTAGATCAGGAAGCGATGATGTTCTCAAAACTATATGTAGAAATCATTGTCTCTAGCAGCCATAATATATTTTGAATGGTTCAGCTCGAACCGAAAATTGTTTAGTCATCCAACAGCAAATTTTCATACTAAAGAAACACTAGCCAGAACATTTGTTCGCATACTCTACAAAACTTAAAAAGGCGATGGCCCCACAATAGAAAACTTAAGTTGCGGCTGGAGATTCGAAAACTATTCTTTAAAAACAAAAATAAGGAAAATGATGTCAAATTACCCCGTGTTGTGCAGAAAGGTTGTGTTCAGATTGCCGGATCTGTTCGCGCAGTGAGCTCTGCTGCATGTTCAACGACTCGATTTGCGATTGAATGTTGCTAGACGACGGCATGCTAGTGTTTGGGGCTGCATGCCACAGAGGCGGTTGCTGTTGTTGCGAATTTATTCCCATAGTCGGCGGCTGTGAATTCATTCCCATATTCGGTTGCGAGTTTATTCCCATATTCGGTTGCGAATTCATTCCCATATTCGGTTGCGAATTCATTCCCATATTCGATTGTGGATTCATTCCCATATTCGATTGTGGATTCATTCCCATGTTCGGTTGATGATAGCCACCCATCTGAGATGATCCTCCGGCGCAACCACCACTCATATTGTGTTGAACGATTGGTTGATTATGATGCGGTGGAGGCAGTTGCTGCGCCTGTGAGATTGAGGCTTGTTGTTTCAAAACTGTAAGTAAACTCTTATATTATTTAGAATTCAATATAAAATGTTGTGAAATTAAGAATTTGCGGTTGTTTTTTGTTTCTTCAGGAGAGAAAGCCTCAAATCAGATAGAAATAAAACAAATCAAGGAAGAAAATGTGATTTTTATTGAATTACTATGTTTTCATTTATGGCATTATATCAATTTTTAATGATCTTCCAGTGATTCAATTCAATAGAAAAGTTCTTTTCCGAATTTTTTTTGCTGTAAATAATATAATTTTTGATATTGGCATCAGAACAGGATCATTATTTGTTGCTTCCAAATGCTCTGGATACACTCGTCATTCGATATGAAGCTCATAAACCCTAAGAAAGCTGTGGGGTGCTTTAAGATAGGAGTTTATCTGCAACTCGCGAGTTTCCTCATCCAATCCAACTTGAGTTAGCTTTTGATGATTGCAGCACTTCGGTTCGAACTTATTTCCTTCCTTTTCCCAATATCATGCTTGGAGGTAGGACCTTTGACATCTTTTAAGGTAGATTTAAGCGCATCCTCAAATTTGTTTTGTTGCAAAACACGTACTTAAAGCTTTCCACCAAATTTGTTTTGTGTTTGCTCGGAATTTAAAGAACTTGCCGTCAAACCTTCAAGCTTGGTCATCTTTACAACTTATCTAAATTTGCCATATTTCATGTCACGTTTTAAATTTCTTTCGAAATTGGTCTAAAACACTTTTGTATGTTGAACACATGTCTGCGTCGATTTTTCATCTATTGTTTATCACCGTTAATATAATAAAATCTGTCGAACTTGACCAAGTGATTTTTTGTTCCTGGCAGACATGTTGTGTCACCGATTTAATAACTGAAATAAAATAGTCGAACGACCAATTCAACGCTGAGGAAATTAGTCTTTCTTCTTGAACTATTAACCGAAAGTTTTGTTTCACAAGGACAGTGAATTTCAGCATTTTATTCTCCTGCAGTGCAACAGGAGAAAAGCTAAAATCGCTAGTTATTACAAATGCCGCCAGCCCGAGTGCTTTTCACCAACATCGCATAAATCCCGAAAATGTTGTGGTAAAATATGCGATAATAAAAAAGTGTGGATGATTTGGTTCATATTTGAAAATTAGTTTATGTCTTGAAACGGTGGTAAGAAAAGAAGAATCATTCTGTGTGTGAAGAAAGAGAATCAGGCATGGAATGTTCTGAATCGATTATTGTTGTAGATGCAATCAACTGGATAGTTTCTGCTTGGGAAAAAATTAGCCATCTACAATACAGACATTTTTCAGTCGAGAAAGGTTCTCCTAGGATGCTTCTCCGAGGAAATTTAACTCATTCATATGTCATCAGTTCTATTGTTGCCGACAGAGTATGTCGGCATGCTCACTTCACTTACACGCGGGACTCTGGCACAAAGACTATCCGTTTAAAGACACCAACCCATCGCATCGTGCATCTGAAAGGAACTGTGAATACTGCGTCGTATAACGTTTATAAATGCATCCGAACTCCTGGATTAAAGAAAAAGGATGTGACGGTTAAATACGGCGTTCCGGCGAGTACGGTTTCTCCAATTTAAAAAAAAAACAAGGAATCGATTATTGTATCAGTCGAATCTGGCAGTTTTTTTGGGTGCAGCAATAGAATAAAGGAACCAATATTTGAAAATGTCAACAAAGCAGTATTCGACTGGTTTACAGCAGCAAGGAACCAAAACATGCTCATATCTGGAGGAATATTAAAGGACAAGGCATTGGAGTTTGCGAAGCGATTTGGTGAAAATGATTTCAAAGGCAAGCACTCTTTGGCTTGATAACTGGAAGCAAAGGTATGGATAAATGTTTATATAATAAACGATTAGCAAATGTGTCCCATACGTATGTTAAATTTTAGCCATGGTGTGTGCCACAAGAAGCCATGCGGCGAAAGCAATGATGTTCGTGACGAAAACTGTGATAAATGGAAAACTAACGTTTTAGCACATCTATTAGAAAAATACAATGAACGCAATATTTTCAATGCCGACGAAACAGCATTATTTTTCAAATGTCTACCGGATAGAACACTTACTTTCAAGGACGAAAAATGTCACGGAATAAAGCAAGCAGTGGGTTACATTAATGTTGGCGGCAAATACGGATGGTTCCGACAAATAGAAGATCCTTTTAATAGGCAAAAGTAGCAAATCTCGTTGCTTTCGCGGTGCTAGGTCATTGCCCGTTGATTACAAGTCAAACTCCAAGGCATGGATGACCGGACAACTTTTCGAAGAATGGATTGAAAAATTAGATAAGCAATTTTTACAGGCAGGGCAAAAAATCTTATTATTCATTGATAATTGTCCTGAACATTCGAAAGACTTACAGAACACATTAAAATGTATTAAATTGGCATTTTTTCCACCAAATATGACATCCAAACTACAACCGCTTGACCAAGGAGTAATTCAAAATTTCAAATGTCACTGTCGAAGCAGGATTTTGAAGGAAGCACTAAAGCGTTTAGAGACAAAAAATAAACACGATATTACACTTCTGGATTGTATTAATCACATAACAAAAGCATGGATATCGACGTCAAAAAATGAAACAATAGCCAATTGTTTTCAAAAGGCTGGATTTGGTCAGTATTCAACATGGGACGAAGAGGATGACATACCTTTGATATTATTACACAATAATGATCACGATAGGAACTTAATACAAACTGATTACGACGCATGGAAATCATTTCAGTGCTGCTCTTGACGATTATATTGAGATAGACAATGAAATTTGTACAACAGGTATTCTTACTGATCGTCGTCAGAGAATCGTTGAGAATTGTAGCTCGGAATCAGTGGCCCAGACTTCACTCGCGGTGGAAAGCGATGACGAGGGTTCAGAGGAAGAATGATGTAGCGGATTCCTTGAGAAGTTTGAATTTATATTTACAAACGAATGAGAACACAACCGATGATCACTATAAGGCTTTTAAAAAATTGGATTCTTTTTTTTATTGAAAATAACAATAATCAAATAGGAAATTTTCAGCCACAAATTACTGATTATTTCAACACTATGCTGTACTTGGTTTGACGTAAATAAAAATGTGAATTAATTGATTAATCCTTCGGTTTTGGCGAAATATTCTCTAAGCCGAAGCCTCTATAAGTCAAACTTTTTTTTTTGGATAATGATGATTCGAGTTATGGAAATTTGAAAATGATTTATGCGTGCTGAAGCTGAAAATATGAACATCTAAAAAATTCTCGCAAGAAATCAAATACCATACAAATTGGTTCATCCTAAAAGGAAAATTGGAATAGAAGAAAATGTCCAGCAAAATTAGTACAATCGATATCTAGAATACTCCAAGATTATCAAGTAAAAGAGGGTTCTAAGAACTACACTACATTTTAATATGTTTAAATAAGTCATAAGGATGCTTTTTTGGTCTGCTTAATTTGAATTTTTGTGATTTTTATGTGCCTGAAAATACAAATCTTTAAAATGACGTGTATTTAACTGTTCATGCCTTACTTAAGTTCTTGCAAAATAATATACCCACCACAGTTTTCCGTAAGCCGGAGAACTTTACAATTTCAGGGGGTGTCTAATTTATTGCTCAACTGTATAAACAGATATGTAGTGCTGAACCTGCGTTGCAGGATACGGATCGATTTACTCTTAAAAAATGCTGGGTAAATTAGAAGAATGTGAATACTACGTAGCAGAAGCCGAACGAAAATTGTGAGCAATATTCGTTCAAATACCCCGACGCGGCCCTGAAGCGATTTCTTTTTCAGAAGAGAATTTTTTGCAAGGTAATCTTTAAATTTTCATGGCGCGTGTGATGGTAACAAAAAAAACTTATCTCAATTTGTTGACAATATTTTTTTCGATAAAATATTCAGTCCTATAGCTTTAGATATTTTCAATAAACTTGACCACTTTTTCATAGAATTTGTATTTACGTTGATCAATTTTAAGCATGTTTTTTTCGATAACCAAAGATGAACCCTCATCATAAAGTTTCCTTGATGAAAGCTATGTGAAACGTATTTAACATGCACCAAGAACGCTTCGTTTAAAGATTCAAAGTTCCTTTAATTCAAACTTTAAAATACTTGACCCCTCTTTTACATGCATATTAGCCAAATTATCCATGTTCATGCAGAATCCTTTCGAACACTTTTTGGATTCAAACTTCCGAGAAAAGCACTTCAGCGTTGCTAGATAAGTTCTCTTAGATATCTACACCACTGGACCTGCTTTAATTGAACTTTGGCGTGGGTTTTGCATGATAAGGTATAATCACTGTCTATGCAAAGAAAAAAAATGCAAAATGAGATTTCTTTTTTTCGCAATGCCACGCGTTTGGGATTCCACCCTTCCCGGCCCGAATCCACTCGAAAATCACACGACTTCAAACAGTTCTAATATCTCTGAAAAATAAAATTATCACTGCAGAAACTCTTACAGGTTTGTTCTGACGCCACTCGGCACTGGTAATAATTGTAGAACTCGCCGCCGTACAAGAACTCGAACTTTGGATTTCCCTCCTGTTTCGCTTTCGTGATGGCCTCGAATTCGGGACCATTGCGAGCCACAAACTCGGCCAGCTTATCGATTATATTGCGAAGGCTGGTGTCTGCAATCAGATAGAAAATATATTTAGCAAGACACTCGGAATATTAGTGTTGTTAACCTATAAAAAAACTAGAGAACGAATCACATGCACTACGCATTTTTACTATCGATTAATCGACATTACGATCGGCGGAACACGGAGCGAATTATGTAAAATTTGCAAGTAGACTTACCTCGCGGTGGATTTGGTAGATCCATGTTGTTTTGAATTTTCCCAATTGCTCATAAAATGGAGTTTGTTCTTCCGCTGGGATTGATGCTAATTACGACGCTCGCGATGATTTGTTTGAGTTTAGAAATATCGGAATTAAGTGTCACTGACTGAACGCCATTTTCTTCCCGGTAAATGTGTCATGAAGTTAGCTGCATATCCGCAAACATTGATAAGGTTATGTTTTGTTCGCAAACTGATTTCGTGTATTTGCTGGCCGCAATGCTCGTGACTGGAAACCTCTTTTCGGGGATTGAGTTTTGCATGCAGGTAATTTGTTAAATTTGGTAAATCAACCAGACTAGGATGTCTATCCTCTGTTGAGTTGGACTCCGGCATCCTTATCAGATCCTAATATATTTTTCTTCTTTCAAATCATTCTTGATTTTTCAGTACCCCAAGGAAACCTACGGATACGCGTTCCTGTTCAGTCTCTCTGGTTATTTGGGCATCCAATTCGTCCTTACACTGGTACGAACATGCGGCGCACCTTTAGCAGCAACAGTGACCACCGCCCGAAAGGCCGTAACGATTGCCATATCGTTCGTTTTCTTCAGCAAGCCATTCATAATGCAGTGAGTTTTTGTTAAGATGTTGAATAAGGTCTTCAAGAGGTATCTGATTCGCTTCCTCGCATTTCCAGATACTTATGGTCCGGATTGATTGTGGTGCTTGGAATCTACTTGAATGTATTCAGCAAGAAGCACAAGAACCTGACATTTAGAGATATTTATGCGAAATGTAAGCCATGGCGTTTCGGTAGATCCAATGAGCGACGATTCCTGCTGGAAGTTTAAATGCGCCTAGTTTTTAGTATGCAAGGACCTCATATGTTATTGGTTATTTTAGATGATAAGGGAAAATATACAAAAATGTTTTATCGAGCGATTCGGGTATACATTCAAATACGATAATACTTGTCCCTATTTTGGGTTGGCTGAGGCGATTTACTTGCTGTGCCTCAGAGACTATTGGCAATGCGCATTACATTCTAGGTTGATTTATTCGTTCATCTTGCTTGTTTTTTCCAACGTTGGGAGGTGGAAATAAATCTTCAAAATATACCGAATCGCTTCTCGACATGTCGGGCTATTATCGACTGAAGCGACCCGCGCTTCCTTCAAGCATTTCTATATATTTATTCACATTTTTCATGTTTTCCCAGACCTTGAGGTGGCCAATGTTTCGAAGATAGTAACTCCAATTAATGGACGTGAAATTATTAAACTATATTAACTTAGAACGTACTGCTATCCTCAATTCTGACTCTCAGGCCATTTCGGCCATTCCTCCCGCACTCTGGCACACCACTTTTTTTGGCCGGAAAAGTCGAATGTCCAAGAACTTCATTTCCTCAGTTTAACTTTTATATCCGATTCAACGTTTCAGTCACCCTGTAAGCGCCGATGACAAGTACAACTGCCAGCATTCCGCGAGCATTTTTGACAGTCGGACCCTAAATTGTTGTTCGCTCCATGGATTCCCACTAAGCGGGAAGATTACGTCCAATAAGGCGATATGGAGTACGTAAACGAAGGAATCGCCTTAGGCTTGGATCTTCTGATCCTGGGGCTGTGCTTCAAAGAGTATGTCCACTACAAGAAAACGCTAAACGCGCTGAAGGTTAGAATTGGATTTCTATGCACGAGTCACTGCATTTGCTGCGGTCATTATTTACTCATTTGATTTAAGAATGCTCCGCAAATCAGCTTGGGGTCTGGCTTGGCCGATATTGTGGCGGGCGAGGAGAACCAGAAGATTCCGTACGCAGTGGTGCGCGGCACAGTGACTCCGATCGGGGCGCCCTTGAAGAGTGTTATGTCACCCTCGGTCACCGGCGTCTTGCAGATCATCAAGTTGAGGTGAATGACCCCTGAGTAAACACAATGGTTGTGCTTAATAGCTCCTTGCATTTAGTGAGCATCGTGTTGCACGGGGATTCGCTGGGTTCTGGTCTGACCAGCGCAAACTCCTATCGACCTCGTCGAATGAGGTCCCGTTCATGGTCGTCAACGGGTCGGAGGGTGTGGAGATCGTGGACGGCCTTTCTGCGTCCGTCATTGACATGGACTTGGTCTACGACAGCTACGAACCAGCCTCGCTTTCCCTGTTCGATCATGTGTTTGGATTTTTCAACGGCGTGCGGCAAAAGGGATTCCAGACAACTGAGGAGGTATTTATTCAACTTAAACCTTGTATAATTCTTGGAAATCAAAAATGAAAGGGAGCGATTCCTGTTTTTAGGTTCTGCGCGACGGAAGTTTCATCACGGCGATCGGCGAAATCGAGTTGGACGGGAAGACGTTGAGGATGCAACCGTCGTTGGTGGGCCCGATGTTTCTGACGACCGCAACGAAAGGGACGCTGATGAAGAAATTTGAAGAGGCCAAATCGTCAACGTTGTGAGTGAATCTTTTTATGGATCAGTTATTTTCGATGCGCTTCACATCAGGTTTGGCCAATCTACTAAGAGAACCATCCCAAAATGTCTGATCACATTTATTCGCTTCGACAATTCAACCCCACAATGCTAACCCAATTCCTTCTTTACTTCCTTTTAGAGTGAAGATGTTTGTGTGCGGCACCATTTCTGTGATACTGGTTACTGTAATTGCGCGTAGATTTTATTTTAAAAAGAAACAAGAGCGAGATGAACGCCGTTTGAAGGAAACGCTGGAAAAGTCAAGACGGGAGCGCCGCTCACGAATGCGACCGCAACAACTGAACGACGAACAGTTGTGCGTTGTTTGCGTCGCCAATCCGAAAGAAGTAAGACTCTTTCTCACACATTTCAGCAATAGTGGATCTGTATCGTCAATCTTATATTACAGGTAATAGTCCTTCCTTGCGGACATGTCTGTCTTTGCGAAGACTGTTCGGCGAAAATCCATTCGAACTGCCCCGTGTGTCGCACTCGGATCGAAACAAAAGCCGCAGCCTTCATATCATAAAGACAAGAGCACAAATTTTGTGGAATTGGACGTTGTTTAGATTTAAATTTAATTGCGAATAGAAAACGAAAGGTTCGTTGGAAAATAACACTTGAGATAAAAATAACGATTATAATTTATTAACAATTAACCAGCCGATGTACATATTTTAATGAGTGTTCATCAAAACACGTGAATGTAAACGAATTGGTTTTGATTCTGTTTTTTTCAAATAATGTATCTTATTTTAAGGATATGGCGAAATTGATTTCAATGCTGATTAGTTTCCAGCCTTGAGATTACATTCTGTAAATTTTTACTATGCATTATTTGGTCCCGTTCCTAATACAACCCCAACGCAAAACACTCGGCATTATTCCATCAGCTTTTGGTAGCTACGCTGATCGTCGAGCATTTTCAAAAATACTTTATACTTTTTCTCGTGGTACTTGACGGCGTCTTGTTGAGGTGTCACCACACTTCCAGATCCACCCATTTCGCAAGCAGCCGCCTTGAAAAGGAATCCAACGTTACAGATTACGGAAACCCGAGTGAAAGCGATTTACCTCCAGCGTTGGATAGACTTTTGCAGCAGACGCGCCGAGGATAGCAGCGCCTACTAGAACCTTCTCCTGTTCGTCCGGAAAGATCACTTGCATATTGCACACATCCGCATGTGTTTGCACGTACACTGGGTTTTTGCTCAGTCCACCACAAATCAGGAGACACTTGAAAGCTTGGCGACCCTGAGCGTACAAGCTTTCAATGATGTGGCGAGTGCCGTACTGAAAAATAGACAACATTTTAGCATCCAAACGTTTCAGGATGGAATCAATGATCACCGCCAAAGCTTGAACAACGGCCAAATATAAAACTGCCAGCGTGTCTTCATCGGCTTTCATGTTTAGTCCTGAAATCTATGAAATGCCCAAGGGATTGTTAGTTTACCATTGCATCCAAAGAGCTTACCATTCCTTTCAGTATTGGATCTGCAATTGGCGATCGATTACCGTGAAAGTCGGGCCACACATGCACATCTTTTGTCAGGAAGGAATAGTCAGTTAGATTTCTTTCAGCACTCGAGGACTGCAGAATGTCATTCAGATATGCGTAGATGCTCATGCTGAAATAAATAATTCCTATTCATCAGGACCTTAAGATTTGAGCTTTTTGCATTACTTGTTGTTGCCTAGTTTAATTTTTATTGCTTCATAGCTGGAGTGCGTTTTCAAGACAAAATCGACAAGTGCTCCAGTACAACTTTGCCCTCCTTCGTTCAAAAAGAAATCAGGAATGACTGCGCTTTTGTAAGGTCCCCAAATGCCTTGCGCCCAGCACGGGTTTTCCGTTAAGCTCATATGACACGTGGACGTGCCACAAATTAACGCTAGAATTCGTGTGTTAAATCACAAACAGTTCCGTATTCCCATCTGTTACCCATTTTGTCTAGGATTCCAAAACGTTCACTTGCAGGAGACTGGCAGCCCAACAGCCCCAAAGTGCCCGCATGGGCATCAATGATCGAAGCCCCCACAGGGGTGTTTGGCAGCAGTCCGAGTGATTCAGCCGCTTCTTTGGTCAACCCACCGCCAATTGGAGTGCCGGGCGGCACCACCTTTTCGCCAATGATTTCGAAATTGTTGCGGCACAGCTCCGACAAGCCGATACGATTCAAGTAGTCCTTCGACCAGCAATCGTTCAGGGCGTCGTAGTTCCACTTGCAAACTGTCGAGCATAGCGACCTTGTGTCCTTACTGGTGCTTTTCCACGTGAGGTAATCAGGCAAATCGAATGCACGCCAGATTTTCGTAAAACAGGACGTGTGAAGATTGTTTTTCAGCCACAAGAGCTTTGGAATTTCCATTTCCAGCGACACTTGTCCGCCTACAAACTTGAGCAGTTCATGTTTTGTACTATTTATACAGTCTGCCTCCTTGGCCGCGCGATGGTCCATCCAGAGGATAATGTTTTGTTCGTCCCGTCCCGTGGTGCTGACGCTGAGCGGATGACCATTTTCACCTAAAATTACTAGAGAGCAAGTAGCGTCGAAGGAAATGCCAGCGACATCCTCGCGATCGACGTTTTTCACGACATGCTGGAAGAAAGTGAATGGCAAAGGGATAGTAAGTACAAGGGATTCGTTAGTTGAGTAGAGAAGAACAGGCGGAAGACGTTAGGATAAGGATTGCTGCAAGCAAACTTGGCTAGAACGTGAGATGGGTTTTTTAAAGTGCCACTATTATGTAGTTTTTGCGTTAAATAATAAGACAAAAGGTTTTCACATCTTAAACGAGAGATAATTGCGCAGTTTGCAATCTTTCGAATTTACTGATATGATGTTTACAATCTAAAATCAACAGCTTTTGATAATAAACAACTGTAAGCATGTGGCATTCATGTGTTACACATTAGCCATCAGTCGAAGGTGGCTTCCGCAAACACGACAAATCTTTGTTGACTATCGATCTTGAATTCTCAGTAGGGATTTCGTGCAGTATCAATGACTTAAAGTAACTCACCTTGACGCACTTGCAGACCGCGTCCCAGATATCGTCTGAAGACTGCTCGTAGTGATCTGGTTGAGGATTCCACGTTTTAATTTCGCAAGTATGTGCGGCCAAAACCTTGCCCTTGAAGCAAAACATTATATTAAAGTATAGAATACAGCATTGGTAGGTGAAAACAATCATACCTTGGAGTCAACTAATCCAGCACGTGCGCTCGACGTTCCAACATCCACACCGACAAAGTACAAGGCGGGCATGATCTTCTCAGTCTAACAATAAATGCTTTGTGATAGCTTCGAAGGGATTTCACCAACTGTGGAATGTCAATAGCAGGAATTTTGCCATTCACTTGGATTGACACCAATTCGACTAGAGATTACGAGCGTCGCTCGACTGACCTCAAATAACTGGTGTACGTTTCACTGACGCAACACGCTCGAGAGATCATTTTGCCGCCTTATCTATTCCCCGGGCAGATTAGCATTTTTTGAGCGGGTCCAACTATTCGATTGGAAGTCGTAAACACAACGTAAACGCGGACTAGTGTAGATTTCGAGTTTATGAATGACGGCATTGTTTTTGGTTCGTAATAGTAGAATTTCACCCTTGGAGTGAATGCTAACTTATTAAGGACTACTATCTCCATTTCCATTCGTTTTGAAAGTTAGATGTCAAATTCATTTTGCGCCATAAAGTGTTGCAAAGAGGGGAAAAATGTCCCAGTGTCCCACGAATTTCATGACAATCAAACTGTCAAAGCCGGGTGACAATTGTTTGTTTGTTAACACAAGTGAATATGGTGCGAATGAAAAATAGGTAAAATTAATGTTTTCTGAATTAAATCTATGTGTTTTTGATAAAATGTTGTGCAAAACTTAATATTCAATTGCCGAAGCAATTGTTAGACGACTTTACCCCGTCACAAGGACATCAATTCTGTCGGAGACGTCTCATAATTATTTGCTATTTAGCTTCCCTCCCGCAATTTTGTAAAGTGCTATGATTTTTTATGTGTTTTTTTGCTAAATATTTGTATTTATGTATATCATTAACCCTGGAGGGCTAATGTTAGTGTTTTCGACCAACATGGTGAACTTTTTTGGTGCAGCTTCAAGGAACGTTTGCGTCGTTCGGATAAGTGTAAGGTAAAGGTTAAGATTTTTGCTACCACCCCCGAAGGGGACGGGAGTAAGGGGGATCGAAAGAGGGGGCTCCCCTACTACTATGGCATAAAAAGTTCGTGGCGGTCACGGCCCCATGAGAAGTTATGAGGATTCCCCCCACTAAAAAATAGTTATTTCGCCTATTTTTAGATTATATGAAACCGTAAAATTGATCTGAGAAGTGAATTTTAGACATGTTTGGAAGTCGAAAAACTTAAAAAATAAAAGATTTTTTTGGCATAGAGTGGTGGGTTACCGTCGTGTTACGGTGACTTAAAAGAACAAACATTGATAAGGTTATGTTTTGTTCGCAAACTGATTTGAAATTTTAAAATATCATTGTTTTATTAAGATATTTTCTCCACCATTTAACATTCGTCGATTATTCAAGCGCAACATGAACTGCTATTTCGTTATGTTTCGTTCAAGGATTGGATGAAATTCATAGCATAGCATAGAGAATACATAAATATGCTTTATGCTATGATTCATAGCAAATCGAATGACGTTTGAGGTGCACGTCAAATGCTGTCAACTGTCATAATGTGACAGGTTATAACATTTGCGAGTAGAATTGATAAGAGAACTACTCTTGTTAGCCCGCTCTAGGCTATCAGAAACATCCCAGTTATTTTCAATTCGTGAGAATAAAATGTGATAGTGTAGATAAATCAACAATACTGAATGCCTACGTAGCGTCCAGTAAAAGTAGAGCAGCACAAGTTGCGATGGGGGATTCATCCAAGCAGGATGTGGTTTCGATCCCAGCTTTCTCGAAGAAAAGCGACGACGAGCGCGAGCCGCCGGAAGTTAAAATACTATGTTTTGATCTCACCTTCTACAACAACACCACGCAGTTCCTGCTATGCTGTGCCGGAGTGTTCGTCCTGTACTTGATATATGGTTACCTCCAGGAGTTGATTTTCACCCTGGAGGGATTCAAACCCTACGGGTGGTTTCTGACGCTAATCCAGTTTGGCTACTACATCATATTCGCGCTAATCGAGCGCCGACTGGAGAACAAGGACGAGCCCAGACGCATTCCGATGAAAACCTACTGCCTGCTCGCTTTCCTCACTCTGGGCACGATGGGCCTGTCGAACTCTAGTCTAGGATACCTCAACTACCCCACGCAAGTGATCTTCAAGTGCTGTAAACTGGTGCCTGTGCTGGTCGGAAGCATTCTCATCCAGAAGAAGAAGCACGGACCGTTGGACTTCATGGCGGCAGTTGCGATGTGCGTGGGGCTAACGTTGTTCACGCTGGCGGACTCGCAGGTGTCCCCGAACTTCAACACGGTGGGAGTAGCCATGATATCGATGGCGCTGCTGTGCGACGCGGCCATTGGCAACGTCCAGGAGAAGGCGATGCGCGAGAACAAAGCCCCCAGCAATGAAGTGGTGTTGTACTCTTACGGAATCGGCTTCGTGTATTTGCTGGCCGCAATGCTCGTGACTGGAAACCTCTTTTCGGGGATTGAGTTTTGCATGCAGGTAATTTGTTAAATTTGGTAAATCAACCAGACTAGGATGTCTATCCTCTGTTGAGTTGGACTCCGGCATCCTTATCAGATCCTAATATATTTTTCTTCTTTCAAATCATTCTTGATTTTTCAGTACCCCAAGGAAACCTACGGATACGCGTTCCTGTTCAGTCTCTCTGGTTATTTGGGCATCCAATTCGTCCTTACACTGGTACGAACATGCGGCGCACCTTTAGCAGCAACAGTGACCACCGCCCGAAAGGCCGTAACGATTGCCATATCGTTCGTTTTCTTCAGCAAGCCATTCATAATGCAGTGAGTTTTTGTTAAGATGTTGAATAAGGTCTTCAAGAGGTATCTGATTCGCTTCCTCGCATTTCCAGATACTTATGGTCCGGATTGATTGTGGTGCTTGGAATCTACTTGAATGTATTCAGCAAGAAGCACAAGAACCTGACATTTAGAGATATTTATGCGAAATGTAAGCCATGGCGTTTCGGTAGATCCAATGAGCGACGATTCCTGCTGGAAGTTTAAATGCGCCTAGTTTTTAGTATGCAAGGACCTCATATGTTATTGGTTATTTTAGATGATAAGGGAAAATATACAAAAATGTTTTATCGAGCGATTCGGGTATACATTCAAATACGATAATACTTGTCCCTATTTTGGGTTGGCTGAGGCGATTTACTTGCTGTGCCTCAGAGACTATTGGCAATGCGCATTACATTCTAGGTTGATTTATTCGTTCATCTTGCTTGTTTTTTCCAACGTTGGGAGGTGGAAATAAATCTTCAAAATATACCGAATCGCTTCTCGACATGTCGGGCTATTATCGACTGAAGCGACCCGCGCTTCCTTCAAGCATTTCTATATATTTATTCACATTTTTCATGTTTTCCCAGACCTTGAGGTGGCCAATGTTTCGAAGATAGTAACTCCAATTAATGGACGTGAAATTATTAAACTATATTAACTTAGAACGTACTGCTATCCTCAATTCTGACTCTCAGGCCATTTCGGCCATTCCTCCCGCACTCTGGCACACCACTTTTTTTGGCCGGAAAAGTCGAATGTCCAAGAACTTCATTTCCTCAGTTTAACTTTTATATCCGATTCAACGTTTCAGTCACCCTGTAAGCGCCGATGACAAGTACAACTGCCAGCATTCCGCGAGCATTTTTGACAGTCGGACCCTAAATTGTTGTTCGCTCCATGGATTCCCACTAAGCGGGAAGATTACGTCCAATAAGGCGATATGGAGTACGTAAACGAAGGAATCGCCTTAGGCTTGGATCTTCTGATCCTGGGGCTGTGCTTCAAAGAGTATGTCCACTACAAGAAAACGCTAAACGCGCTGAAGGTTAGAATTGGATTTCTATGCACGAGTCACTGCATTTGCTGCGGTCATTATTTACTCATTTGATTTAAGAATGCTCCGCAAATCAGCTTGGGGTCTGGCTTGGCCGATATTGTGGCGGGCGAGGAGAACCAGAAGATTCCGTACGCAGTGGTGCGCGGCACAGTGACTCCGATCGGGGCGCCCTTGAAGAGTGTTATGTCACCCTCGGTCACCGGCGTCTTGCAGATCATCAAGTTGAGGTGAATGACCCCTGAGTAAACACAATGGTTGTGCTTAATAGCTCCTTGCATTTAGTGAGCATCGTGTTGCACGGGGATTCGCTGGGTTCTGGTCTGACCAGCGCAAACTCCTATCGACCTCGTCGAATGAGGTCCCGTTCATGGTCGTCAACGGGTCGGAGGGTGTGGAGATCGTGGACGGCCTTTCTGCGTCCGTCATTGACATGGACTTGGTCTACGACAGCTACGAACCAGCCTCGCTTTCCCTGTTCGATCATGTGTTTGGATTTTTCAACGGCGTGCGGCAAAAGGGATTCCAGACAACTGAGGAGGTATTTATTCAACTTAAACCTTGTATAATTCTTGGAAATCAAAAATGAAAGGGAGCGATTCCTGTTTTTAGGTTCTGCGCGACGGAAGTTTCATCACGGCGATCGGCGAAATCGAGTTGGACGGGAAGACGTTGAGGATGCAACCGTCGTTGGTGGGCCCGATGTTTCTGACGACCGCAACGAAAGGGACGCTGATGAAGAAATTTGAAGAGGCCAAATCGTCAACGTTGTGAGTGAATCTTTTTATGGATCAGTTATTTTCGATGCGCTTCACATCAGGTTTGGCCAATCTACTAAGAGAACCATCCCAAAATGTCTGATCACATTTATTCGCTTCGACAATTCAACCCCACAATGCTAACCCAATTCCTTCTTTACTTCCTTTTAGAGTGAAGATGTTTGTGTGCGGCACCATTTCTGTGATACTGGTTACTGTAATTGCGCGTAGATTTTATTTTAAAAAGAAACAAGAGCGAGATGAACGCCGTTTGAAGGAAACGCTGGAAAAGTCAAGACGGGAGCGCCGCTCACGAATGCGACCGCAACAACTGAACGACGAACAGTTGTGCGTTGTTTGCGTCGCCAATCCGAAAGAAGTAAGACTCTTTCTCACACATTTCAGCAATAGTGGATCTGTATCGTCAATCTTATATTACAGGTAATAGTCCTTCCTTGCGGACATGTCTGTCTTTGCGAAGACTGTTCGGCGAAAATCCATTCGAACTGCCCCGTGTGTCGCACTCGGATCGAAACAAAAGCCGCAGCCTTCATATCATAAAGACAAGAGCACAAATTTTGTGGAATTGGACGTTGTTTAGATTTAAATTTAATTGCGAATAGAAAACGAAAGGTTCGTTGGAAAATAACACTTGAGATAAAAATAACGATTATAATTTATTAACAATTAACCAGCCGATGTACATATTTTAATGAGTGTTCATCAAAACACGTGAATGTAAACGAATTGGTTTTGATTCTGTTTTTTTCAAATAATGTATCTTATTTTAAGGATATGGCGAAATTGATTTCAATGCTGATTAGTTTCCAGCCTTGAGATTACATTCTGTAAATATTTACTACACACTATTTGGTCCCGTGCCTAATACAACCCCAACGCAAAACACTCGGCATTATTCCATCAGCTTTTGGTAGCTACGCTGATCGTCGAGCATTTTCAAAAATACTTTATACTTTTTCTCGTGGTACTTGACGGCATCTTGTTGAGGTGTCACCACACTTCCAGATCCACCCATTTCGCAAGCAGCCGCCTTGAAAACGAATCCAACGTTACAGATTACGGAAACCCGAGTGAAAGCGATTTACCTCCAGCGTTGGATAGACTTTTGCAGCAGACGCGCCGAGGATAGCAGCGCCTACTAGAACCTTCTCCTGTTCGTCCGGAAAGATCACTTGCATATTGCACACATCCGCATGTGTTTGCACGTACACTGGGTTTTTGCTCAGTCCACCACAAATCAGGAGACACTTGAAAGCTTGGCGACCCTGAGCGTACAAGCTTTCAATGATGTGGCGAGTGCCGTACTGAAAAATAGACAACATTTTAGCATCCAAACGTTTCAGGATGGAATCAATGATCACCGCCAAAGCTTGAACAACGGCCAAATATAAAACTGCCAGCGTGTCTTCATCGGCTTTCATGTTTAGTCCTGAAATCTATGAAATGCCCAAGGGATTGTTAGTTTACCATTGCATCCAAAGAGCTTACCATTCCTTTCAGTATTGGATCTGCAATTGGCGATCGATTACCGTGAAAGTCGGGCCACACATGCACATCTTTTGTCAGGAAGGAATAGTCAGTTAGATTTCTTTCAGCACTCGAGGACTGCAGAATGTCATTCAGATATGCGTAGATGCTCATGCTGAAATAAATAATTCCTATTCATCAGGACCTTAAGATTTGAGCTTTTTGCATTACTTGTTGTTGCCTAGTTTAATTTTTATTGCTTCATAGCTGGAGTGCGTTTTCAAGACAAAATCGACAAGTGCTCCAGTACAACTTTGCCCTCCTTCGTTCAAAAAGAAATCAGGAATGACTGCGCTTTTGTAAGGTCCCCAAATGCCTTGCGCCCAGCACGGGTTTTCCGTTAAGCTCATATGACACGTGGACGTGCCACAAATTAACGCTAGAATTCGTGTGTTAAATCACAAACAGTTCCGTATTCCCATCTGTTACCCATTTTGTCTAGGATTCCAAAACGTTCACTTGCAGGAGACTGGCAGCCCAACAGCCCCAAAGTGCCCGCATGGGCATCAATGATCGAAGCCCCCACAGGGGTGTTTGGCAGCAGTCCGAGTGATTCAGCCGCTTCTTTGGTCAACCCACCGCCAATTGGAGTGCCGGGCGGCACCACCTTTTCGCCAATGATTTCGAAATTGTTGCGGCACAGCTCCGACAAGCCGATACGATTCAAGTAGTCCTTCGACCAGCAATCGTTCAGGGCGTCGTAGTTCCACTTGCAAACTGTCGAGCATAGCGACCTTGTGTCCTTACTGGTGCTTTTCCACGTGAGGTAATCAGGCAAATCGAATGCACGCCAGATTTTCGTAAAACAGGACGTGTGAAGATTGTTTTTCAGCCACAAGAGCTTTGGAATTTCCATTTCCAGCGACACTTGTCCGCCTACAAACTTGAGCAGTTCATGTTTTGTACTATTTATACAGTCTGCCTCCTTGGCCGCGCGATGGTCCATCCAGAGGATAATGTTTTGTTCGTCCCGTCCCGTGGTGCTGACGCTGAGCGGATGACCATTTTCACCTAAAATTACTAGAGAGCAAGTAGCGTCGAAGGAAATGCCAGCGACATCCTCGCGATCGACGTTTTTCACGACATGCTGGAAGAAAGTGAATGGCAAAGGGATAGTAAGTACAAGGGATTCGTTAGTTGAGTAGAGAAGAACAGGCGGAAGACGTTAGGATAAGGATTGCTGCAAGCAAACTTGGCTAGAACGTGAGATGGGTTTTTTAAAGTGCCACTATTATGTAGTTTTTGCGTTAAATAATAAGACAAAAGGTTTTCACATCTTAAACGAGAGATAATTGCGCAGTTTGCAATCTTTCGAATTTACTGATATGATGTTTACAATCTAAAATCAACAGCTTTTGATAATAAACAACTGTAAGCATGTGGCATTCATGTGTTACACATTAGCCATCAGTCGAAGGTGGCTTCCGCAAACACGACAAATCTTTGTTGACTATCGATCTTGAATTCTCAGTAGGGATTTCGTGCAGTATCAATGACTTAAAGTAACTCACCTTGACGCACTTGCAGACCGCGTCCCAGATATCGTCTGAAGACTGCTCGTAGTGATCTGGTTGAGGATTCCACGTTTTAATTTCGCAAGTATGTGCGGCCAAAACCTTGCCCTTGAAGCAAAACATTATATTAAAGTATAGAATACAGCATTGGTAGGTGAAAACAATCATACCTTGGAGTCAACTAATCCAGCACGTGCGCTCGACGTTCCAACATCCACACCGACAAAGTACAAGGCGGGCATGATCTTCTCAGTCTAACAATAAATGCTTTGTGATAGCTTCGAAGGGATTTCACCAACTGTGGAATGTCAATAGCAGGAATTTTGCCATTCACTTGGATTGACACCAATTCGACTAGAGATTACGAGCGTCGCTCGACTGACCTCAAATAACTGGTGTACGTTTCACTGACGCAACACGCTCGAGAGATCATTTTGCCGCCTTATCTATTCCCCGGGCAGATTAGCATTTTTTGAGCGGGTCCAACTATTCGATTGGAAGTCGTAAACACAACGTAAACGCGGACTAGTGTAGATTTCGAGTTTATGAATGACGGCATTGTTTTTGGTTCGTAATAGTAGAATTTCACCCTTGGAGTGAATGCTAACTTATTAAGGACTACTATCTCCATTTCCATTCGTTTTGAAAGTTAGATGTCAAATTCATTTTGCGCCATAAAGTGTTGCAAAGAGGGGAAAAATGTCCCAGTGTCCCACGAATTTCATGACAATCAAACTGTCAAAGCCGGGTGACAATTGTTTGTTTGTTAACACAAGTGAATATGGTGCGAATGAAAAATAGGTAAAATTAATGTTTTCTGAATTAAATCTATGTGTTTTTGATAAAATGTTGTGCAAAACTTAATATTCAATTGCCGAAGCAATTGTTAGACGACTTTACCCCGTCACAAGGACATCAATTCTGTCGGAGACGTCTCATAATTATTTGCTATTTAGCTTCCCTCCCGCAATTTTGTAAAGTGCTATGATTTTTTATGTGTTTTTTTGCTAAATATTTGTATTTATGTATATCATTAACCCTGGAGGGCTAATGTTAGTGTTTTCGACCAACATGGTGAACTTTTTTGGTGCAGCTTCAAGGAACGTTTGCGTCGTTCGGATAAGTGTAAGGTAAAGGTTAAGATTTTTGCTACCACCCCCGAAGGGGACGGGAGTAAGGGGGATCGAAAGAGGGGGCTCCCCTACTACTATGGCATAAAAAGTTCGTGGCGGTCACGGCCCCATGAGAAGTTATGAGGATTCCCCCCACTAAAAAATAGTTATTTCGCCTATTTTTAGATTATATGAAACCGTAAAATTGATCTGAGAAGTGAATTTTAGACATGTTTGGAAGTCGAAAAACTTAAAAAATAAAAGATTTTTTTGGCATAGAGTGGTGGGTTACCGTCGTGTTACGGTGACTTAAAAGAACAAACATTGATAAGGTTATGTTTTGTTCGCAAACTGATTTGAAATTTTAAAATATCATTGTTTTATTAAGATATTTTCTCCACCATTTAACATTCGTCGATTATTCAAGCGCAACATGAACTGCTATTTCGTTATGTTTCGTTCAAGGATTGGATGAAATTCATAGCATAGCATAGAGAATACATAAATATGCTTTATGCTATGATTCATAGCAAATCGAATGACGTTTGAGGTGCACGTCAAATGCTGTCAACTGTCATAATGTGACAGGTTATAACATTTGCGAGTAGAATTGATAAGAGAACTACTCTTGTTAGCCCGCTCTAGGCTATCAGAAACATCCCAGTTATTTTCAATTCGTGAGAATAAAATGTGATAGTGTAGATAAATCAACAATACTGAATGCCTACGTAGCGTCCAGTAAAAGTAGAGCAGCACAAGTTGCGATGGGGGATTCATCCAAGCAGGATGTGGTTTCGATCCCAGCTTTCTCGAAGAAAAGCGACGACGAGCGCGAGCCGCCGGAAGTTAAAATACTATGTTTTGATCTCACCTTCTACAACAACACCACGCAGTTCCTGCTATGCTGTGCCGGAGTGTTCGTCCTGTACTTGATATATGGTTACCTCCAGGAGTTGATTTTCACCCTGGAGGGATTCAAACCCTACGGGTGGTTTCTGACGCTAATCCAGTTTGGCTACTACATCATATTCGCGCTAATCGAGCGCCGACTGGAGAACAAGGACGAGCCCAGACGCATTCCGATGAAAACCTACTGCCTGCTCGCTTTCCTCACTCTGGGCACGATGGGCCTGTCGAACTCTAGTCTAGGATACCTCAACTACCCCACGCAAGTGATCTTCAAGTGCTGTAAACTGGTGCCTGTGCTGGTCGGAAGCATTCTCATCCAGAAGAAGAAGCACGGACCGTTGGACTTCATGGCGGCAGTTGCGATGTGCGTGGGGCTAACGTTGTTCACGCTGGCGGACTCGCAGGTGTCCCCGAACTTCAACACGGTGGGAGTAGCCATGATATCGATGGCGCTGCTGTGCGACGCGGCCATTGGCAACGTCCAGGAGAAGGCGATGCGCGAGAACAAAGCCCCCAGCAATGAAGTGGTGTTGTACTCTTACGGAATCGGCTTCGTGTATTTGCTGGCCGCAATGCTCGTGACTGGAAACCTCTTTTCGGGGATTGAGTTTTGCATGCAGGTAATTTGTTAAATTTGGTAAATCAACCAGACTAGGATGTCTATCCTCTGTTGAGTTGGACTCCGGCATCCTTATCAGATCCTAATATATTTTTCTTCTTTCAAATCATTCTTGATTTTTCAGTACCCCAAGGAAACCTACGGATACGCGTTCCTGTTCAGTCTCTCTGGTTATTTGGGCATCCAATTCGTCCTTACACTGGTACGAACATGCGGCGCACCTTTAGCAGCAACAGTGACCACCGCCCGAAAGGCCGTAACGATTGCCATATCGTTCGTTTTCTTCAGCAAGCCATTCATAATGCAGTGAGTTTTTGTTAAGATGTTGAATAAGGTCTTCAAGAGGTATCTGATTCGCTTCCTCGCATTTCCAGATACTTATGGTCCGGATTGATTGTTGTGCTTGGAATCTACTTGAATGTATTCAGCAAGAAGCACAAGAACCTGACATTTAGAGATATTTATGCGAAATGTAAGCCATGGCGTTTCGGTAGATCCAATGAGCGACGATTCCTGCTGGAAGTTTAAATGCGCCTAGTTTTTAGTATGCAAGGACCTCACATGTTATTGATTATTTTAGATGATAAGGGAAAATATACAAAAATGTTTTATCGAGCGATTCGGGTATACATTGAAATACGATAATACTTGTCCCTGTTTTGGGTTGGCTGAGGCGATTTACTTGCTGTGCCGCAGAGACTATTGGCAACACTCTAGATTGATTGATTCGTTCATCTTGCTTGTTTTTTTAACGTTGGGAGGTGGAAATAAATCTTCAAAATATACCGAATCGCTTCTCGACATGTCGGGCTATTACCGACTGAAGTGACCCGCGCCTCCTACAAGCATTTCAATATATTTATTCACATTTTTCATGTTTTCCCAGACCTTGAGGTGGCCAATGTTTCGAAGATAGTAACTCCAATTAATGGACGTGAAATTATTAAACTATATTAACTTAGAACGTACTGCTATCCTCAATTCTGACTCTCAGGCCATTTCGGCCATTCCTCCCGCACTCTGGCACACCACTTTTTTTGGCCGGAAAAGTCGAATGTCCAAGAACTTCATTTCCTCAGTTTAACTTTTATATCCGATTCAACGTTTCAGTCACCCTGTAAGCGCCGATGACAAGTACAACTGCCAGCATTCCGCGAGCATTTTTGACAGTCGGACCCTAAATTGTTGTTCGCTCCATGGATTCCCACTAAGCGGGAAGATTACGTCCAATAAGGCGATATGGAGTACGTAAACGAAGGAATCGCCTTAGGCTTGGATCTTCTGATCCTGGGGCTGTGCTTCAAAGAGTATGTCCACTACAAGAAAACGCTAAACGCGCTGAAGGTTAGAATTGGATTTCTATGCACGAGTCACTGCATTTGCTGCGGTCATTATTTACTCATTTGATTTAAGAATGCTCCGCAAATCAGCTTGGGGTCTGGCTTGGCCGATATTGTGGCGGGCGAGGAGAACCAGAAGATTCCGTACGCAGTGGTGCGCGGCACAGTGACTCCGATCGGGGCGCCCTTGAAGAGTGTTATGTCACCCTCGGTCACCGGCGTCTTGCAGATCATCAAGTTGAGGTGAATGACCCCTGAGTAAACACAATGGTTGTGCTTAATAGCTCCTTGCATTTAGTGAGCATCGTGTTGCACGGGGATTCGCTGGGTTCTGGTCTGACCAGCGCAAACTCCTATCGACCTCGTCGAATGAGGTCCCGTTCATGGTCGTCAACGGGTCGGAGGGTGTGGAGATCGTGGACGGCCTTTCTGCGTCCGTCATTGACATGGACTTGGTCTACGACAGCTACGAACCAGCCTCGCTTTCCCTGTTCGATCATGTGTTTGGATTTTTCAACGGCGTGCGGCAAAAGGGATTCCAGACAACTGAGGAGGTATTTATTCAACTTAAACCTTGTATAATTCTTGGAAATCAAAAATGAAAGGGAGCGATTCCTGTTTTTAGGTTCTGCGCGACGGAAGTTTCATCACGGCGATCGGCGAAATCGAGTTGGACGGGAAGACGTTGAGGATGCAACCGTCGTTGGTGGGCCCGATGTTTCTGACGACCGCAACGAAAGGGACGCTGATGAAGAAATTTGAAGAGGCCAAATCGTCAACGTTGTGAGTGAATCTTTTTATGGATCAGTTATTTTCGATGCGCTTCACATCAGGTTTGGCCAATCTACTAAGAGAACCATCCCAAAATGTCTGATCACATTTATTCGCTTCGACAATTCAACCCCACAATGCTAACCCAATTCCTTCTTTACTTCCTTTTAGAGTGAAGATGTTTGTGTGCGGCACCATTTCTGTGATACTGGTTACTGTAATTGCGCGTAGATTTTATTTTAAAAAGAAACAAGAGCGAGATGAACGCCGTTTGAAGGAAACGCTGGAAAAGTCAAGACGGGAGCGCCGCTCACGAATGCGACCGCAACAACTGAACGACGAACAGTTGTGCGTTGTTTGCGTCGCCAATCCGAAAGAAGTAAGACTCTTTCTCACACATTTCAGCAATAGTGGATCTGTATCGTCAATCTTATATTACAGGTAATAGTCCTTCCTTGCGGACATGTCTGTCTTTGCGAAGACTGTTCGGCGAAAATCCATTCGAACTGCCCCGTGTGTCGCACTCGGATCGAAACAAAAGCCGCAGCCTTCATATCATAAAGACAAGAGCACAAATTTTGTGGAATTGGACGTTGTTTAGATTTAAATTTAATTGCGAATAGAAAACGAAAGGTTCGTTGGAAAATAACACTTGAGATAAAAATAACGATTATAATTTATTAACAATTAACCAGCCGATGTACATATTTTAATGAGTGTTCATCAAAACACGTGAATGTAAACGAATTGGTTTTGATTCTGTTTTTTTCAAATAATGTATCTTATTTTAAGGATATGGCGAAATTGATTTCAATGCTGATTAGTTTCCAGCCTTGAGATTACATTCTGTAAATATTTACTACACACTATTTGGTCCCGTGCCTAATACAACCCCAACGCAAAACACTCGGCATTATTCCATCAGCTTTTGGTAGCTACGCTGATCGTCGAGCATTTTCAAAAATACTTTATACTTTTTCTCGTGGTACTTGACGGCATCTTGTTGAGGTGTCACCACACTTCCAGATCCACCCATTTCGCAAGCAGCCGCCTTGAAAACGAATCCAACGTTACAGATTACGGAAACCCGAGTGAAAGCGATTTACCTCCAGCGTTGGATAGACTTTTGCAGCAGACGCGCCGAGGATAGCAGCGCCTACTAGAACCTTCTCCTGTTCGTCCGGAAAGATCACTTGCATATTGCACACATCCGCATGTGTTTGCACGTACACTGGGTTTTTGCTCAGTCCACCACAAATCAGGAGACACTTGAAAGCTTGGCGACCCTGAGCGTACAAGCTTTCAATGATGTGGCGAGTGCCGTACTGAAAAATAGACAACATTTTAGCATCCAAACGTTTCAGGATGGAATCAATGATCACCGCCAAAGCTTGAACAACGGCCAAATATAAAACTGCCAGCGTGTCTTCATCGGCTTTCATGTTTAGTCCTGAAATCTATGAAATGCCCAAGGGATTGTTAGTTTACCATTGCATCCAAAGAGCTTACCATTCCTTTCAGTATTGGATCTGCAATTGGCGATCGATTACCGTGAAAGTCGGGCCACACATGCACATCTTTTGTCAGGAAGGAATAGTCAGTTAGATTTCTTTCAGCACTCGAGGACTGCAGAATGTCATTCAGATATGCGTAGATGCTCATGCTGAAATAAATAATTCCTATTCATCAGGACCTTAAGATTTGAGCTTTTTGCATTACTTGTTGTTGCCTAGTTTAATTTTTATTGCTTCATAGCTGGAGTGCGTTTTCAAGACAAAATCGACAAGTGCTCCAGTACAACTTTGCCCTCCTTCGTTCAAAAAGAAATCAGGAATGACTGCGCTTTTGTAAGGTCCCCAAATGCCTTGCGCCCAGCACGGGTTTTCCGTTAAGCTCATATGACACGTGGACGTGCCACAAATTAACGCTAGAATTCGTGTGTTAAATCACAAACAGTTCCGTATTCCCATCTGTTACCCATTTTGTCTAGGATTCCAAAACGTTCACTTGCAGGAGACTGGCAGCCCAACAGCCCCAAAGTGCCCGCATGGGCATCAATGATCGAAGCCCCCACAGGGGTGTTTGGCAGCAGTCCGAGTGATTCAGCCGCTTCTTTGGTCAACCCACCGCCAATTGGAGTGCCGGGCGGCACCACCTTTTCGCCAATGATTTCGAAATTGTTGCGGCACAGCTCCGACAAGCCGATACGATTCAAGTAGTCCTTCGACCAGCAATCGTTCAGGGCGTCGTAGTTCCACTTGCAAACTGTCGAGCATAGCGACCTTGTGTCCTTACTGGTGCTTTTCCACGTGAGGTAATCAGGCAAATCGAATGCACGCCAGATTTTCGTAAAACAGGACGTGTGAAGATTGTTTTTCAGCCACAAGAGCTTTGGAATTTCCATTTCCAGCGACACTTGTCCGCCTACAAACTTGAGCAGTTCATGTTTTGTACTATTTATACAGTCTGCCTCCTTGGCCGCGCGATGGTCCATCCAGAGGATAATGTTTTGTTCGTCCCGTCCCGTGGTGCTGACGCTGAGCGGATGACCATTTTCACCTAAAATTACTAGAGAGCAAGTAGCGTCGAAGGAAATGCCAGCGACATCCTCGCGATCGACGTTTTTCACGACATGCTGGAAGAAAGTGAATGGCAAAGGGATACTAAGAACAAGGGATTCGTTGGTTGAGTAGAGAAGAACAGACGGAAGACGTTAGGATAAGGATTGCTGCAAGCAAACTTGGCTAGAACGTGAGATGGGTTTTTTAAAGTGCCACTATTATGTAGTTTTTGCGTTAAATAATAAGACAAAAGGTTTTCACATCTTAAACGAGAGATAATTGCGCAGTTCGCAATCTTTCGAATTTACTGATATGATGTTTACAATCTAAAATCAACAGCTTTTGATAATAAACAACTGTAAGCATGTGGCATTCATGTGTTACACATTAGCCATCAGTCGAAGGTGGCTTCCGCAAACACGACAAATCTTTGTTGACTATCGATCTTGAATTCTCAGTAGGGATTTCGTGCAGTATCAATGACTTAAAGTAACTCACCTTGACGCACTTGCAGACCGCGTCCCAGATATCGTCTGAAGACTGCTCGTAGTGATCTGGTTGAGGATTCCACGTTTTAATTTCGCAAGTATGTGCGGCCAAAACCTTGCCCTTGAAGCAAAACATTATATTAAAGTATAGAATACAGCATTGGTAGGTGAAAACAATCATACCTTGGAGTCAACTAATCCAGCACGTGCGCTCGACGTTCCAACATCCACACCGACAAAGTACAAGGCGGGCATGATCTTCTCAGTCTAACAATAAATGCTTTGTGATAGCTTCGAAGGGATTTCACCAACTGCGGAATGTCAATAGCCAGAATTTTGCCATTCACTTGGATTGACACCAATTCGACTAGAGATTACGAGCGTCGCTCGAATGACCTCAAATAACTGGCGTACGTTTCACTGACGCAACACGCTCGAGAGATCATTTTGCCGCCTTATCTATTCCCCGGGCAGATTAGCATTTTTTGAGCGGGTCCAACTATTCGATTGGAAGTCGTAAACACAACGTAAACGCGGACTAGTGTAGATTTCGAGTTTATGAATGACGGCATTGTTTTTGGTTCGTAATAGTAGAATTTCACCCTTGGAGTGAATGCTAACTTATTAAGGACTACTATCTCCATTTCCATTCGTTTTGAAAGTTAGATGTCAATAATTCAAATTCATTTTGCGCCAAAGAGAGGAAAATGTCCCAGTGTCCCACGAATTTCATGACAATCAAACTGTCAAAGCCGGGTGACAGTTGTTTGTTTGTTAACACAAGTGAATATGGTGCGAATGAAAAATAGGTAAAATTAATGTTTTCTGAATTAAATCTATGTGTTTTTGATGAAATGTTGTGCTAAAACATAGTATTCAATTGCCGAAGCAATTGTTAGACGACTTTACGCCGTCACAAGGACATCAATTCTGTCTTAATTATTTGCTATTTAGCTTCCCTCCCGCAATTTTGTAAAGTGCTATGATTTTTTATGTGTTTTTTTGCTAAATATTTGTATTTATGTATATCATTAACCCTGGAGGGCTAACCAACGACCAACATGGTGAATTTTTTTGGTGCAGCTTCAAGGAACGTTTGCGACGTTCGGATAAGTGTAAGGTAAAGGTTAAGATTATTGCCCCACCCCGAAGGGGACGGGAGTAGGGGGATCGAAAGATGGGGCTCCCCTAGTACTATGGCATAAACAGTTCGTGGCGGTCACGGCCCCATGAGAAGTTATGGGGATTCACCCACTAAACACAACACTAACTACACTTTCGAAGACTGGCCACGACTAGACCATAGACTAATACGTTTATCAATTAAAGGACATACAATGACGAAAGTAAAACCAAGTGTGAAATATATAACTTACCTCAGAAAAAATACATTTATTGAGACAACTAAACAGCTAGTTAAAAAGAAAACCCCAGAAAGATTCCAGGAATTGGCCGGGATAATACAGGAAGCTAAAGTCTCTGCCACATTTACTAAAGCCATCAGGACAAGGAATGTAACATGGATTACTGAAAAAGTTATTACTGCCTCAAAGAAAAAACATAAAGCATATAAACTGCTAATTAAGGATCCTCTCAGTCCTACAAAACAAAAACAATACAAAATAATAAAAAACGAATGTAACAAAATTATCAAAGAGGCTAAGCAACGTTATTATACCATAAAGCTTGAGCAAAGCTCAAAAAACAATAGCAATTTCTGGAATCTAGTTGACGATGTTCTAAGTAAAGGTGAAAAAAGCAAGACGCAAAATATCGACAAACTATCTTACTCGAACAAGATCATCAGTGAATCGGAGGAAATCGCTAACTGCCTTAATCGCCATTTCTTAGAAATAGGTCATGAAATAGTAACGAAATTAACGCTGATACGAACACCATCGTCCCGAAACACACCCCCAACCTCTTCTTTACATTTAAGAAAAGCCAATAAAAAAGAAATAATCGAAATCATTGATTCTCTAAGAAACCATACTGCACCAGGTCCTGATGGTATCTCCGTTGATGACCTCAAATTAGTTAAGGAAGATATTGCTGATACTCTCGTGAAATTAATAAATAAATGCATTAAGCAGGGAAGATTCCCGGGATACTTAAAAATCTCTTCTGTTATACCGATTTTTAAAGGAGGTGACGAAACTGATCCAAACAATTATAGACCAATCTCACTCTTGAATTCCTTAAGTAAAATCCTTGAAAAAATTATAGATTTCCGAATCAAAGAATTCTTGTTGCAAAACAAAATCTTGGATAGAAACCAGAACGGATTCCAGGCGGGCAAAGGCACAATAGATGCCATCACTGATGTGATTAGATTTGTGAATGAGTATTTGGATAAGGGCCACTACGTTGCAGCAGTTTTCGTGGATCTAAAGAAAGCCTTCGACACAGTGACACATGAAACATTAATGACCAGGCGCGGTGAATATGGAATTGTTGGAAAAACAAATGAATTAATACGCAGTTACTTGACGGATAGATCTCAAAACACACTAATAGGTGGTGTCAAAAGCAAAACTGCTGAAATTAGCATAGGTGTTCCGTAGGGCTCGATCCTAGGACCAACGTTATTTCTACTTTATATCAATTCCATAAAAAAAGCAGACCTTGCTGCGAAAGTCGTTATGTACGCAGATGACACTGTGCTCGTCTACTCAGGTAAAACTAATTTCGAAATTGAGCAAAAAGTAAATACCGACCTGGACAAGTATTGGCATTGGCTTCTACAAAATAGATTGGCATTAAACGCGGGGAAAACAAAATATATGATTTTCAAACAGAAGAACAAAACTGACATACAACCACACGTAAAAATCAACGACACGACCCTCCAGAGAGTGGAACAAATGAAATATTTAGGACTCCTAATAGACGAGAAACTAACATGGACTCCACACATAAATGAGCTAAGGAAAAGACTGGCAGTCTTCATTGGACTTCTTCGTCGCTTCCACTTCTTTCCAAAGAAAAATCAAGTCCAAATTGTATATGTGCATATCCTTTCCAAAATTTCTTACGGCATCTTAAATTGGAGTCAAACTTCTAAAGGTAACCTCATGATTATCTCCAGACTAGTAACGAAGGCGTATAAAACCATTTACAATCTCCCTATACAAACTCCAACGAGCGAAGTCTTCAAAACAGCCCAAGAATTGAATTTGCAAGGCATGATCTTCATGGAAAGAGCTAAATTCATACATAAGCATTTTCACCGTAATGAATACACCACCGTGAAATTAGGTAAAATTGAGGCAAAAAACACTTACAGAATGAGAAACATGAACAATATAACTATCGCATTTGCCAGAACTGATCGGCTAAAAGAAGATCCCTTGAACAAGGCAGCTAATTTCTACAATACACTACCGGACAAAATTAAAAACATAGCGAACCCAACTTCCTTTAAAACGACACTAAAAAATACCTCCTTCAGGAACAACATTCGAAGTAAATTACAAATACAATCAGCTCCACTAAAGTCAAAGACAAACATGTAGTCAACATGAAATAATTAATGAACATTTAGTCTGAACGATTAATTTAACTAAAAGGATACAATTTCGGTACTATCCCTTATACCGATTTTTTTTTATCGCCTGGGAAGTGCTATGTACTGAAAATTAAATACGAAAAATTACTAAAAATTGGTGGAGAGAGTGATTGAAATAGACGGAGGTGGTTTTAGTCGGTAGAAATCCGGCATGCCGAGAGGCAGGAGCTGATCGGTATCTTTAGAAGATTTCCACCTCCCAACGTTGAAAAAAAAAATGGTTATTTCGCCTATTTTTAGATTATATGAAACCGTAAAATTGATCTGAGAAGTGAATTTTAGACATGTTTGGAAGTCGAAAAACTTAAAAAATAAAAGATTTTTTTGGCATAGAGTGGTGGGTTACCGTCGTGTTACGGTGACTTAAAATGGAATAAAATGTAAGGTTTGGAATTTGTAAGGAATTATTCGGTATGTTACAGTAATGTCACACGGTGGTATGAAGTGTTAACTTTTACCACGTATAACATTTGTTAGTTTATTAGTTGGGATAAGTAAAAAACATGTCATTTTCGAAGACTTAAGGCTATTAACTCTGCTTTACTCGATCTCACAAAAAGTGAGAAGCAACCTTTTTTGTAACTTTTAATAGAAATATTGAATTCAAATGCGTTTTTTTTATTTTATAGCTTAAAGTAAGGATCATAGCTCTTAAAAATGTGCAAATAATCTGATTTTCAAGCAAAAACCTTAGTTTTTAACAGTTTTTATTTATGTTAATCGAATTGACTATTCTATAGCCTCTACGATGAAAAAATGTGATTAGCCCGCCAGGGTTAAAACCAAATATTATACTGAACTTTCAGATAAGCACAACCGACTTCTGTGGATGTTTTATAACTTTGACAAGAAAAACCTATAAAATATAATTTAATTAAGTCGGATCTATCCGGAAATGTTCTCAAAAGCTAAGGGTATATTAGATCTCGTCATATAACTATGTTCACAAAATAGCAACAGCGAATTTAATTATTGAGGAGCGACAATGATTTGATTGGACATCAAAAATTGCATTGAAAAAATACATTCCCCCTTCAAAAATTCTTAAATATCGCACAGATTTGCATAAATAAAAAGTTCTTTATACAATTTTATTACATTAAAACTATCTGTAGGTAAATTATTCATGTTTTTATGCAGGTTAATAATTAAGTTTGCACGTATACCATTCTTAGATCTTAATTTCATCGAGGAAAAATACAATTGTTCATATTAAAAAATAGATTTTCATCAAAAACATTTGGATTTTGCGACTAGACATGATTTTACACCATACAAATTTTTTTCAGGTACATCGTCACCCAAATTATTCCCGAAAAATCTGTTCGATCTTCGACATCCTTCACGGAATCCGCGATTGTCAAGACCGTGAAAAACAATGTTCAAAAGTATTATGGTGACTTCGGCTCCGCCGCGATTGATGTGGGCTTTCGGATAAAATATTGCAATGTAAAAACCCAGGTGACAATAATACGATGTCGACATGGTCCTCATCGCTTCATAACGAGCATCCTTCCCTTGCTTACTGTGGTAAGTGTAATAAGAACACAGCATCCACCTGTTTGATTAATACTTGCACAATTCGTTTTCTAGATTGGGGATCATAAAGCAAAATTTCGAATTTTATATGTAGGCGCGACAATAATGCAATGCAATAAGTTTATTGTGCGATATCAACAGGATTACATTGACCGGTCGATAGGAAGCATTGAGTCGGCCAAAGATCGAGTTGACTTTGTTAAAAATGTGATGGACTTCAACATGGAATAAAATGCAAATTAAATAATTCTAAAACTGAATGGAGTTGTTATTTATTCTAATTGTTTTATAATAAAGTCTTGTGTTACAGACTGAAATAAGCTGTAAAATGTCGAAATCCAGGGAAGATATCTAGATTTTTATGCGTTTGACATCTAGATTTTTACAAGTTGATTGTTATATTATTTCGAATGTTTGTTTGCACGAAGAAAGGGTTCCATCCATTTTTTAACGCTCTACTAGAAATTGCCTTACAACTTGTCTATTTCATTTACAACCAACAATATCATGCGCTACTTCTGCTTATCATTAATTTATATTGGATTGTACATTTGCAAAACTTATTACATCTACTCGCAAAACTAATTTGATTTAAACGTCCGTTCGTGCCGACGATCACGAAGGCTACACATATCAATCATCTGTGACAATAAAAGACACATAATAAAGTCGTTTCCTTTTAAGTACAGTTGGTCCTGCTAACAAATTGATTAAGTAAATACATTGCTTGTGCAAACATCGAGAAAAAAGTAGAGGGTGCGTGGAATGATGAGAAATCACACGAACGAAATAGGTGATAAAGAACTTAATCTAACTTCTCGTAAATATGTGCTCGGAACGTGATCCATTCCTGAAAAAATAGTAATATAAAAATCAATTTCTTGCTTTCGACATTTCAGGACATCGTGGACATCAGGTGTTGCAAGGGTAGTTGCACCATATATACGATTAATAAACATTATATGTTTAGGAGATGCATACAACAAGATTGGTATTCAAAGATAATGTCGTTGATATATTTGCTGGTGGTTACGTTTGTTTGACCTTAAAATAATTTCCACGACGTGATGATATTTAATTTGTGCCGTTTGGTTAGACGAGGCGAGAGGCGGGCAATAATGTTTAATGGTTACCTTTTAAACGAATTTATATGCGATTTGATGTTACGACTCACAAACTAATGACAATTAATTGAATGGTAAAGTAAAATAGGTCGATTAAAATTTATAGTATGCGTTGATTTCCAAAATAATTTACCTCAGTATTAGATCTTTTAAAACTTTTAAAGCTACATCAAATAAGATACACTTTTAAGTACTAGGATGTCGCGTACTCTGCAGAGAAAAAAATCGAAGAAATCTTTGTAGATCATTCAATCGAAACTGTAAATAAACATCCTTTCTTAAAATCAATTGATTGTGATACTTTTGCGGATGATTTCACTATTCTGCAAGCTGTCCCATTAGGTAAGTCGATAAGCTTTCGTGCGATGAACTTTAGGTTAATATAAAAAAAATTACATAATAGTTTATATTTATGGAAAAATTTACGGATCTTTTGAAACACACCACAGCTCCAACGATTTCAACAACTAAAATTACTGTTACTTTGATTCAAAATAATGAAATTAATAGTACTGAAAGATGCATGTATCAGGTATTTTTGTAGTAGTTGCCTTTTTTTAATTATTTCTTGAGATTATTGAGCACACTATCTTTAGAAGAAACTTCGCACTAAAACGGTTGAGCATTGATGATTGGTTAATTTATTTTACCTACCTAATACGAAAGTAACCGTCAATTTGAGCTATATTTTACTAGAAAAACCAAGCGATTTAACCTACACCAAATAACTCAAATTATAGTGCAAACGAAAAACTATCCTTAAAAAATTCGAAGCTGTATTTTAGAAATTAATAAGCTTAAAACGTGTCTACTCAAACATGTTAAATTTTAAAGTTTCCATACTGAAAATGTATTAAATAATTTACAAAAGCATGATCTTAAGCCAAAAGTTTTTCACAAAAAACATTTCTATTATCAAGACATCACTTAAAAAAATCATTGCATTCCGCGAAAAGTTTTGATTTTTTTATACAAATCAGAAAATTGTAAGCATAAATGTAAAATAAATTTTCCGAAAAAATAAATTGATAAACTCCTAGTCTTGCCATAGAAGATAACTAGACAAATTTACCGGAATATTATTTAAATGATGATAGCCAACAAAAATTAAAATTTAGGTGACTTGCATTTTCCTTTTTGAAAAATGGCCCAAATAAATTTTCTGGAAACATTTATCGGAAATACAGAGCAAAGTTTACCCACGATTTTATGATACTAGTGTTTGGTGAGAACCTCATAAAAATTAGTCTAGACTAGAAGGTTCCCGAATGTAATGAACATAATAACCATGCCAGTACACTTTTCTATATAATATTGAAGAAACTCTTTGCTCATCTCTTGATTACTGAAAAAACATCATATCTCATATAAAGAAAACTTGATTTTGTTTGAGTTGACTAAAACCATTTACGATTTTCATTATTTGTGCTACAATTTGTTTGAATATATTTTCGATTTACGAAATGAACTTTGAAACATTTCGTAGAACATTTTATTACATCGAATTTATAGTTTCTTGATCAATGAGACATAGTTGCTAAAACTCTTTTTAGAATGTTATGAGGGCTGATTCTCCTATTATATTTTTATTTTACGCTTATAAATCATTACTATTTTCTTTAGCAAAGCTGATTGAAATCAAACTTTTCATTATAATTCTCAATTTTTTTCATTATAATTTTCAACGATGATCATTATCTTCAGCATTTTTTTTAAATATATCAGATATGGAATGAATATTTGCGGTATCACTCAATACCCTATGAGAATCCAAAAATACATAAATTAAGACCAGCTGCATCAGTTAGTTTACAGCGTTTTAGTAACATGCATTAATAATTGTTCCCAAGGATACTTATCAAATTTATTGCTCTTGATAGTTTCCAAATTATTAATCTTCCAACTCTACATATTTGATATCTATTAACTAAGTACAAATCATGCATGCATATCAGATGTCCTTTGCTCAGTAGATAGGCTTATGTCCCGAGAAATCGATATTGCAGTTCATAGGTAATGATTTTATTGTAAAATTTAGGGTTTGAGCAAACCTGGAACCGAGCTTACCTAATGCTAATAGATCAGAATAATCAGTAATTATGTGATGGGGGACTAAAACACTTTGTAGCAACAGGACATTCAATGGTCAGTTGCATCTTGTACCTCCATACAAATACATGGACGGCTCGAGGATTTTGATTTGTTCCACAGACCACAACGGTGTGAATTTCACATACCGGTAGTACCTAATCCGATTCGAGTATGGGCAATATTGGTGTTGTAAGAAGCAATAGTTGGGCCAAAGAGATTGAAGTGTAAGATACACCTTCATCTTGTTAAGAAGGCAGAGTTGTAGTTGAAATAATGTTTGAATAAGGTGCACGTCGAGCTGAATGTGCGGTCCTTTTAGTTTGCCACACTCAAAATCCCACCCAAAATAGGAAGACAAAGAACTGACTGCCTAATTATTTTCTTGATTTACTGATTCAGTTTTATTTGTTAACATCATTACTTGCCAATGTAATTATTTAAAAGAAATCCCTCATTATTAGCTGTCTAGTCAAGTTTAGAAAACATAAATATAAACCATTTCATTACACAATTCCCTATGCAGCATGGGGATAATAATGCCAAATTGTTTTATGTATTAATTTCAATGCTAATTACATTCAATTTAAACTTTATACAGTTGATAGTCGTTATATGGTCGATAACTAAACAATAAGTTGCATGTACACGTTTATGTACCCTAAAACAAAAAAGTATCAAGACACGCTTTTATCCTTACGTCCATTACAATTATCTTCATTTCGTATAAATGCAAACACACCTTCATTAAACCATTAAATATACAAACTGGCTTAAATTCACAAATTAATTAGGCTAATTTCCAGTGCGATGATGATTTGCATATCAATTATGAAAGTTAACTTTTGGATAATTTGAATTCACCTGCTATCAATGGACGTAGCTGAAATTCAGGAAGTTTCGTTTGATTTTAATTAATGAGATGATAAATGGTGACCCACAGGTATAAAACTTTTTCTGAGAAAATTTTTTGTAGCATATTTTATTCGTGTAAAAAGTGAGCCCTGTTAAGTGGAAATTCATATATACGTACCGTTTGTATGCTATTATGTGATGATGAATATTATCTACTTAATGTAGGCAATGTTTTATTCAAAAATCTTTTTCTTACATTTCTTGCGGCATATAAAGTTTTTTCCTGATGAAAAACTTCTTTAATTTAGCATTTCTGTATAAATCAAGTCGAGTGTAGGTTTTAAGGCAATTTCGATTCGAGAAACCACTTTATAAACTTTGCGAAATGGAAATAATGTTGGCATGGATGCAAATGAATGATCATTCTTCGTAATAATGATATTTGTTACTACTCAATCAAAATTGTAAAATGAAAAACTTTCATATAATTACTTGAAAAACAGAGGGTGGCTATGAAATGATCATACAAAAACAAGTTTAATTATTTAAAAAGATCAACAATTTACCTACCATCGTATTCTTATATTTTTTATAAGAATTAATATAAATAAAATAAATGTAGTTTATCGGTTTTTGTGACTCATTAGTTTGTCCAGAATAGACGCGAAAACGGCTAAATGAAATTTTCAGCAATAGTGGAAGGTATTTTCATTTAAAATGTGAATTTCGTTTCATCATGATATCCTAAATGATTTCGAAAATATAAACAGTTATGACAACAGTTGACGAAAAAAAACGTTATGAATTTTATATATTTTTTGGAATGATATCTTTAATTACTATAATAAAACTGGACAGGAGTTGTTCTGTGCTTTGAAGAAAAATATGGTTTAGGGACTATCCGGAGCCAATATTTTGTTTGTCTGTCTATACACGAATTGCTCGGAAACGATCGGAAGGATTTTGATGAAACCCGAGATATTGATAGATTATATTCTGGATCAATATGTTGCTCCTAAAATGAAAGCGTTTCTATAAGAGTGAAGAAATTGTATCTCCAGAATTAAATTTCGCGCGTTGAATTAACAGTGGTGACATCTACCATTAAGTGATCTAAAGTAAAATTTTCTAGACTTGAAATGACGGGAATATGTAAGCGGATAGACAGTAGCGTAAGCTCAAGGTGTTTTTCAAATTCTTAAAGCACAAAATGGTCTTAATGAAGAAAGGTGATCGAATAAATGATTTTTCATTTCATAAAGTTCACAGATTTGTTTTGACTTAAGACACCTAATGTCCGAGGTTTGATACACCAATACCTATGCTATTTAGATAAAAATTAAATCTTTTTTCAAAATTTCAAAAACTAAACAATCATGATAATCAAATTATGCATAAATTAAAGTCCACGTGAATAAATCTCGCGAGCACAAAAATTTCTGATGCGAAAATGTTCAGATGACTTCTCCAATGAAAATACTTCAATATTTTAAATTTTTACGAAAAAAATGTGTGGTTGAAATTCATAAGGAGTACTTTTTGCAGACATTTTTTGCTCAATAGTATACTTCCAAGCGGAAATTTTGGTTTCCAAATAATTTCTTTTATGGTGCCAAAAGTTTTTTTTAGCATTTTTGATAAATTTGCGATGGAATAATTGCAGAAGAAATTCAAATACAATCGACGAAACTATAATTCACATAAGTAAAATTTAACCTTAAAAATTTCCCTACGTAAGTAATTTTTTCTTGGTAGAATCGTGAATATAAAATGCAATAAAGTAGGAGGTATTTTAATTACTGCAGGAAAATTGGAAATGAAACGCTTTACGACAAAAATTCAGCCTAAAAAAATACAAAAGCTGAAAAGCTTGACTCTCAAGATTTAAATGGTTGATGCAAACGACGCGAACACCACGAAAAAATGATGAATGATACCTTATTGATGCTTGGTGTAAGTTTTAAAGCGATTGAATTATTTTTGATGGAAAAAAGTTACCATTGTTAAAAGAATGACCTTTTGCCGAACCAGCCGTGGCAACTAATTACCTAAAATTATTTTACATAAATAATTGGAAATTATACTCTCTTGAATAAAGCAACAATCATTTGAAAATCACAGTTTAGTCGTCATGGTAGTTTTAAAAATACACTAGCATATAGCTCACCCACTTTGCAGTATGCATGAGTTTCTAGTAAATTTGTTTTGAGATTTTATGAAAAAGTGATGTTTTCTAAAATATTCATTAAAATAAGTCCATATAAATACATGTACCAGAAAATAAATATTTAGCACTTCTTTATTTTCCGCCATCATCTCAGTCATTTACATGAATGTGCTTTGTTGTGGTTAAATGATGCAATTAGAATTTAATTTAATTAAATCAACGTTTACCCTCTGATTGGGTTTGAACCGAGTACGAGATTATCAATTGCGAAAATTCAATTTATCACTTTCAATTCCGATGGAATATTGCTTTGCAATTATTAAGCTCTTTTGCATTAACTTGTTACATATTAATTATAAATCATAAAATTCGTCGTTGCCAACCTGGAATTTGTGATATCAAACACTAACAGCATATAAAAAACGGGCAAATTTTTTATAGCTACATGCTGTGGCATAAATTCGACCAAAGGATATATTAATGAGTTTGTATGAACGGTTTCAAGGTGACATCAACCATAAATAAGGACATTTCCATTAAAAAAGTGATTCTGTAGAAGTATCTTGGATGTAAGTTCGACTTAATCGTCCATAAGAAACGTGTTCTAACTGTTGAGTCGGATGTAAAAATTGAATATTTTGTTGAGATTGTTTTGTGGATGAAATGACGTGGAAAACTCAGAAATTTTCCTAGCGAGTTGAATTGATCTAAAATAAAACAAGAGTTCTTTTTACGATTTCGAACATATATCATGTTAAGCCGCAACTACTTTTAGCATGATGTGTGTGTCTGAAGTTTAGGGACATTAAAATATCCTTAATGTCATATTAACGCCAACTTTATTAAACAAAACTGCTCTAATGTAGAATCGTGCATATGAAAATATAGCACAATACAAAATAAAATCAAACTACCAAAAAGAATATATCATAATAAAAAATATACATACATACATATATAAAGATGAAATAAAATTTTTCCTATCATTCTCTGCTACATGGACTTTCATTTTCAGTCAATACATATGATGTTGATCCTTGTCTGAATACATACCCATTGTAAAAGTCCACAGGGAAACGTGATACGAAAATCACTTTTGCTATGTTACATCTACATGCTGAATTCTACCGTCGATTTGTCAATCACTATACACAAAAGGATAAACGAAGTGTTTCAACAAGCAAACCCTCAAAGCATATATGCTGCTGAATATCCTTCTTTCTAGCCAATTTAAGAACGGTCGGGCTGCATAAACGTGCTGGGAATATAAAATGACACACGTGTGGGATATAGTGTCCTTATGGGTTTCGTGGGTTTCACTAGTTCGACAGAAGTGAAAATAACAATTGATGCTTTTCTATCTATTTATCTAGATGTTACTCGAATGGCATTGATCTAGAGAAGAGTGTTCTTGATTAAAGTTGTTCATTGCATGAAAAAAGGATGGTTCCAAAGTAATTATGTGCTGGATTAGTTAAATATGTGTAGTGGGAGTAAAGACCTTAGATATTATGGTGTCTTTGGCGTTAAGCAGGAGTCAGATTGATTATGAATGGTCACGAATGTTGTCTGGATTGCGATAAAAAGCTTCAAATTCATTAAAGGCTACATCCTTTACTTTACTTAATTTACAGATACAGGTTTTCAACAAAAAAAAAGTTTTACTGGAGGGAAATTTTTAACGTTTTACTAGCCTATCGATCTGAAATAGTATTCAGATTTTTGGGAAAAATAGTGTACTCTCATTATCAATCTTCACAATAGAGAGCGAAAATTTAACGATTTTTGAGATTTTTTTTTAAGTTGAAGAAAAAGTAAAAGGGTAATCTTTTCAAGGATGTTATTAAGCATCCAACAAAATGGCTGCCCAAAAGCAGTTTCTGCGGAACAGTTTTTTTGGAGGGGCTCCGCGGCACGCAGTACAAGTGCACCAAAAATTAATCTGGAGCAAAATATTTTTTTGTTAAACTACATTAGTATAGCTATAGAAATACGTAAGAGATTTTGAAAATATTCATTTTTGTTAAATTTGCGAGCATTTGAAAAAAAAGTTCATTTTACTACCAAAAAACGGCCACTTATTTGTACCTAGAAAATCGAAATATTAACTTATCGAAAATCTGCTACGTATTTCAATGCGGAATGTTGTTTAAATATGTGATATTAATTTCGGGTGGAAAAGTAGAAAATTGTTTGAGTTATGCTGCGTGCCGATTTGAAAAAACGTGTTTCGAGGAAAACGCGTTTAAAGTTTTGACTTTACTTTACTTTACGTCTTCTCTCAACATCAGAGGACGCTGTGCTAACGTACTTTGTGTTCAACATCCTTGAAAATGTTTCTAACAACAACTTTTAGTGTATTAGAAAAGTGAGAAATCGAATGGTAAGACCACAGGTAGTCGTTTCGGAGCAGTCTGTAGGGGTCGCGAAAGAGCTCGAAATTTGTCTATTATTCTAGAGGGTTCAAAGGATTTTTTAAGCGAATAAAAGTAAAATATTTTTTTTTGAAATTTCTACTGTGGTGTAACGCCTGAAAGATTAATGAGATAATCGAAAAATTGTTTTTAATTTTCCTTAATTTTCGGTTTCTTACTGTTTCCATCTCTAATTTATTCATTTTAGTCAAGCAATCTTGGTTTGTCTGAAGTGATTAAATTAGAAAGTTTAGTTTTCAAAGCACGAATGAAAATTGGTTTAACAGCTATTTGTTGAGATACTACGATAAAGCGCGGCAGGATCCTTTTCTGTTCAAAATCTAAATGACTTAGCAAATATTGTTAGTTTATTTTAAAAATATCAAGCAATCAATTCAATAAATTATTTAATATTTTAATGGGTAAATATTCATATCAGGAATATGGAAACTTCCAACCAACTGGTTGTATTACAATAGGAATCAGAAACAAAGAAAGAAAATTTATATCGATGTCTTGTTTGGAAAATTCTTTTTTACAGCGATTGGCTATGAAGCAATTATCCAATCTAAAAGTACTTGGAATAAATAATTGAGACTGAAAATATTTTATATTGAAAATTATAAAGATAAAAATGTAGCTTGAATTAAAAAAAAAATAGTTTGCAAACAAGCAGTTGAATTTTTCCACATATACCCACAAAGAAGACGAGAAAATGGGTATAATCGATGTTCTTTACTATTAGTTTGGCTATTTTATGGTTGATTCTACGCAAAGTTCAGTTTATAATTAGCACAATTGAATTCACTTCTCAACTATATATTTTGAATTTTAGAATACTTTGGGTAGATAAAGTTCTCAACTGAATTTAAAATTGAATTATCTATCGAATGTTGTCTTAAAAAAGAAGCCCAGCTACCGAAAAAATTCCCTCATGGAAAATTCTCCTAATTGGTTTAACTGCGTTCGTCGTTTTGCAGAAAAGCCTGGAAAATTGAAAAAAACCTTGCGAGAATCACGTATTCTGCGTATCTGCTCATTTGTCTGAAAGTTTTTTTTCGGACGAAATCTGTATTAAAATTTCAGTCGCTTTATCCTTGAAATTGCTTTAACAGAAAAAGAAATTGATTCTAAAATTTTCAATGTCTACAATAAGCATTTCACCCAACACTATAAGCTCCGAGTGGGCAATCCTAATCAAACGAAATACGCTTTTATGTTTATGTTGGATCGTAACATCAGACACCTCATTTGCGCAGTTATCAAGCTCGACCCCACAATTTTGGTAGCAACCCGGCTGGCTGCTTTGTACCTTTAAATGCTACCTGATCCTTAGCTCGTCTCTATCGGCAACCAAATCACCGTGGAAAACGAGGTTCACCTTGTTTGTGTAAACACACCATCTTGATAGCACATTGCTTCTTCAGGTGGTAGCTGGCGAATGCACCCTTATAATATTTGGTAATTGAGAAAATTGTTATCAAGTTTGATGTACCATTATTCTAACGAATTTTAGCATTATTTCCGTTCCCTGTGTCTCTATCTCCCTCTTGTTCGGTCGGTTGTACCATAATCCTTGTAGATCTTGGTAAACTGCCATTTAAATGTAATGAAAAAAGGTCAGGAGTGCACTGAAGCCAAAATAAGCGAAACAATTTTTTCCACTTATTATTTTGATGTATGAAATGATACATATTTGAAGGAATGTTTTAAATTGAGAAAATTTCTACAAATTTGCCGAAATTTTTTATGGAACAAAATCCTTTCAAGATGAACGTAGACATAAAATGGTAATATTGTATTCTGGTGAAGTCAACAGCAATTCATTTGCAATAAAAAACAAAACGATGTTCGAGAAGTAATGTGCATGGTGAGCAATTTTCGTAAAGTTACTTTGGATGATGGTAGAAACAATTTTGTGTTATTTGTTGATTGCACAATAAACTCTTGTTTTGGGATACCTCACTGGCGAAATTTTTGAATAAAAGGAAATCTCGGCTGGGTAAATATGACGGTCTAAAGCTATTCCGACTAGGGTTGGTATTTACTTTAGACCTGTTTAAATTTTTAGCTTTCTTTATTTTGAGCACTCAACTGGCTTTGCTTAAAAATTTATATGATCCAGCATTTAGTTTCTAGATAGATTCTATGAGTATACTTACATCTTGGATATCATTCGTATATACTTTGAATAGCTAATTAAACATGTAATATTATCAATTCACTTTAATGATAATTCATTTGAGCTGGACAAAACACTGAGATACAAAACTACATGAATAATACATAACAAGCAAATGAAGATGCCACAACCCTAGCAACCACTTGAAGAACGTGAGGTACATATTGCGCAGATTTAAATATTTCCAGTAAATGCTCGTTAAAGTAGTAAAAAGTCCATTTTCCATGCTACACCCATTTAGCCGAATTCAGCCAGTGGCACTTTTTTCTTATCCTTAATATTGTATCGATTTTTCTTGAGTTGGGAAAAATGAGAGAATTTCCCATCTTATGTACATCGTACGACGAACGTCTTAAGATGTCGCGTTGTAGCATTATTCTATGCGAGAGAATTTCTTAATTTCATCCGACCTATTATCCTCTTCACTCGAAACGCTATCTTCGTCCTTAAGAGTCTTTCCTATTTGTGTATATGAATGTATAATAAATGCACAATCTCTAGTCTTTCTACTCACAAAGAGAATTTGGGCAGGATACGCTATCAACAACTTCTCGTTATTGACACAATATTGTTATCTTAGAATATGTTCTATTGGTTTTAGGTTGAGTAAGGATAATCAGCATAAAAAAGATTATCCTTTCCTTTACGTTTGTTCCGTAAAGAATAGAAATGCATGATTTATTTTGTTACAAAGAAGGATTGTTGTATCGAAAATTATTTTCTTAAAGTCGATAAAAGACTTTTTTTCGTGAATTTAGATAATTTTGCAGAGTTACTTTGAAATGAAGATCATGATTACTTTTGATAAAACAACCTTAGAGTTGATAAAGAGGATGATTTATTTTTAATTACACTATGCATATACTTGTAGATGAATACTATGAATCCTTGATACTTGAACAATGTGTACACCAGCCAAATTTGAAATTTCGATACTATGATTTTGATTTCAGAATTTAAACAATGCGTATTTAGTGTCCTAGGTAGTATAAAATAGCATGAGAACCATAAACATAGTTTTATTATAAATTTCCGCTGAGCATGATGGTTCTATGTTATCTGTCTCGTTGTAAATTTTATTTATTGTATTCAAAAAAATAATATGCAACAAGTTACTACTGAGCTTATCTTGTATGTACTTATATTCCATGATCTTCTTCCGAGTACACAGAAAGCAAAATAATTTCAAATTTGGACGAGTGTGGGAATTTCGGTCAAGAATTGAACACAGTATTTCAAAAATTATAGTCATGAGCTATGTACGGTTTTAATTTATTTTGGTACTCATTTATTTATTTCTTCTTGTCATTGTTTCCAAGATAATCTTGTTACGTTTCACAAAAACGAGTTCTCGGAAGTCAGAATTGACTGCATTCTACAAAATTCCCACGCACATTTAAGCACTAGGATACATGCTTATGTTCTAAATAAATAAAGTATGGAATGATAGGGGTTTGCATGAAATGAGGATAAATATATGCAAATGAATAACTTGACATCAAATTAGGTTCTAACAATAACGAAGCGTTGCATAATAATTGATTCACAAAAGCATGAAGTACTTATACAAATCTGTTTTATATATACTTACACCTTTCCAAATCGTTATTTTTCTTTGAAAATAAATTGAAATGTTCTACGAGCTTTTCTTGACATCAAATAAATCCGCTAAAATTGTTGAATGCCAGGATACAAACTAAGTAGCTCACATTTCAAAGGAGCTTAGCGATATCATCAAGCAGGTACAAGTAAATGTTTCAGGAGCATAGAATAACAATACTACAAGTTTATAGGATGTTTTTACGCAAGTGATGAAAATTATGTTTCAGCTTGCAATTTCGTTCTTTAGAAAATTTTCCAGACTGACACCCAAGACTCATCTGAAATCTGATGAAACGAGGCATGTTAAAGGTTTAACTTCGAATTAGAAAATGCTTGTTTGATGATATATACAAGCGATGATTCTCGTTAATTATTTGACATTGGTAATAGGTTTATATAAGAATAGTGATTGTTGAACTTTGAATTCAAGAAAAGTTTCATTGTTGAGAATTGCTTCTGAAGGATACCTATATAAAAATTATTTTGTTCTACGTATGTAGTTTCGACGAAGGATTCAAATTATTCTCCCTTTGAAATAGATAGATGTTTAGCCAAATATATTTTATCAAAGTATTTATGTTATTAAAAAATTCATTAAAAAATGATTTCAAATTGGAATTCGAAATAATTGAAATTTTAAACTGAGCTTAACGACCAACCGCATTTTTCACGATGAATACTTTTGAAAATTTCTTAGTTGAACTAAACGATCTTAAAACTGCAAATAAGAAGCATTCTGCTTCTAACTAAAATTTGATGTTGTTCTTTTAAAAGTATGCAAAACTTCCAAATAGAAATTTCGAATGCCGGAACACACCTGCACCACGTTTGTACAGTAGATCCGCACCACGCCCGCAGCATGTTTGCATATTCAACAAACACGTCCAAACGGCATTCCCACTCGTTCACTCGTGCAAACGGAGTTTGCAACACATGTGGTAGGTTTATTTCCAATTTCAGCATATTAGTCCGAGGTTCGATCCCCGATGATGACGGCTTCACACGACAACTGGATTCCGGCCAGGGTAAAGATGCCTTCTCAATGTGAGTTCAACCGAGCAGCAAGTTGCGTATGTGGGTCTGTCTAATGTGCTGCGAACGTGCTGAAGGGCTGAAAATTTAGACTCAGGTTATTGTTTGAAATGAAAAATACGTTTCATGATCAATAGGGTTTTTTTTTATTTTTAGAAGTAAAATTTGAAAATATACTGTGTTCAAAGTTGTTTTTGAAGATAAATTTAGCGACACGACAATAATCTAGGCAACATCAAGAGAAATATTTTTCAGATTGACTCTCCAGGTTTAACGGATCGCATGTTGATTAAAATTTGAAAAACCTAATGAAGTTTTGTTGTATGTACCTATATGCATCATTCTCAGTATTCTGCATAAAATTACACAATACCTTATAGCTACCGTAAGAATAATGGGAGATTATTTAAAAAGGCATCCTTACTTGTCAGAAGATACTAAGGTGTTCAATAATTGAATAAGAACCTTTTATAGAATCTGTGAAACTAGAATTTGGTTAAGCACTTAAGGCAGAGGAGACAGTTAAAATAAATTTTTATTTGATTTTAACTCCTTGAAATAAATGACTTTTTAAACATTTGAAGCCAAATATCAAAGATTTCTGACACTCTTAGAAGCTCACTACTAAAATCAAAGTTGTGTGCCTTACAATTTCATCCGAACAGTCTATGACTGAAATTATTTTTTTTTTACATTTTATGGCTTACATTTCATCTTTATATTGTTGTTTCTAGTGTGCAGTTCCTGTTCTAATGGCAGTGAAATATACAAAAATGAGAAAATGTAATTCAAATGTAAATATGGCACAACAACCTTCTAGATCACTTTGAAAAAAATTGTTTCAGAGGTATGTATTCATAAGGGTAATAAGCCAAACATGTAAAATAAACTACTGCTTACGAAAACAAACGTTATAAAATATATAAAGCTTGGTTTGGAAATTTCAAATTTAATAGAATTTATGAAGGGCACTTAGGCGTAGTCAATGTAATATAAGTGAGAATATTATATATTAAAAATATTAAAAAATGGAGGTTTGCAGTGTTCAATTTATATATTAATGCCAATATACTCGGAATAGTCGACTATTCGCCGGACTGATCAAATGTTGCCGAATAGTCGGTTTTTCCGATTAGTCGTTACATCCCTACAGTTTATTACCGATAGATCATGTTTTTCACATGTACTTGGAAAAATTCAAAAAAGTTTTTGTGTTAACAAAGCAGCGAATGTTTGGCAAAAAAAAAATTGATGAGATCCTCTTTCGGAAGGTGACTAAGAGTGGGTTGAAGGTTGTAAATGAATGTAAGTAAACTAGGTTGAAACTCACCACTAACTGGCAACCGTGTAGCCATCCCGGAAAATGGGATTAAACTTTCATTTTTCTGGAGAGTTTTAGCATTACAATATTCTATGAGACAAGGCGTGGCAGTCGTTTAAAAAACTAAAACAGGAAAACAAGAGTAGCTATTTTCTCTATTTTTCTGAAGTTGTGGCGTGGCCTCAATAATAACTAAGATTTGTGATTTTCTGAAAATAGCTACTATGCACTTATCCATACAGTCGAATTATTCAATTAATTTGAAGGCTCTGCAATCATTTATTAGCAATTTGCCGATGTTGAATCAAAGTTCTTGCGGTGATGTAATACGAGGACATAAAAATTGGCACAAATAATGAATTCAGCGAGTGCCCAAGCCATCAATCAAGACCTGGTGCGCTCTTTGATAAATTTTCTTACAAAGTTGGATGACCTCGTTTCGCGTTTCACTTTCATCGACATAGTAAACCAATTATCGATGAACTGTAGTCCATGACATAATCAATATCGCTCAAAATTCTAAAGTTGATTCGAATCAGCAAATCGAATCCATCAGCCTAGCAAAAGCGACAAGTTTTTGATGGAATTATTGTCTGCTCGCGGTTCGACTGCATGCAAAACGACAATTTATTGTAGGTCGCAGCTCCACTAAATGATAACGAAGGCGTTCAATTCATTCGCGAAAAATAATGGTAATGGAGCACGCCACACTACTCCACACGATTCTACACCATCCACACTATTCCCAGGAAATGTTTATTTGTGACACGCGTCATAGGAAGAAGGATGGCGAACGACATTGGGGCGCAGAGTGGTTCTTGATATCAAAAGGTACTTCCCCGTAAGTTTGAGCCGAATGGGTTCCAACCAGCAGGCATGGCGGCACCGTGAGAATATTGCCAGCCATTTCCGAGATTGAAATGCTTCCAAACATGCAATTTGAATTTTTTATAAATACCAGAAAATCGGAAGCAAAATATATGCACTGCCAAGCGAACCGTTGTGCGAATGTTTAAATTGGCATAAGTTGATTGGCCCCATAACAGTTCGGGGAAAACCAATTACTTTCGGGTGGATGACAGCTCTCGAGTAGGTTTTTTTTGTAATTTTCTCAAAAATGTACAAACGATGATGCGTGCTGGGAAACAGCACCTGAACTTCAAAGGGTTCACGTACTTGTGACATGAATAATATTTTTGATGTCACGACAATCGAAATACAATTATTGGCAATACATTTTCAGCTGGAAGAAGACTGGACAATGATTTGCGGCTGAAGTGAATTCAATCCAATTATGGTTCTTTTAGAAATTCGTGATTATGATAGGTACTTATTGTTGTTTTTATTGTAGCCTTCAAGGAACTCTCAGATCAACAAACCATATTTTCCGGGAAATTTGATTATACAATGCGACATTATGCAAACGAAAATGTACAAAATTTTGAAATGCCAATTTATAATATGCTCATACATACATGTAAAGTATTTTCTAACAATTAATTAATTAATTAAAAGCCCAGCTTCGTACCTTCTTATGATTTCGAGGATTTTATTTTAAGATTATTAATTGGAAATGTAAGACTTACTGACTTCTCCTGTTTTTCCAGAATATACATATACATACATACTTATATGTATGTACTTCGAAATAAGCCGAGTATGTATGCATATCAACTTCATGAAAGTATGAGTGATATCACCCACTTTGGTTTCGGACTAAAATTAAAAATAAGATTTCAGCAATTAAATATTTGGCAAAATATCGATACACTAAAAACCATATAAAAGTGTAGGTCGAATAAAACTTTACTCTTTCTAATATTATCAAATGTTCAACATTGCACCGTATGGACCTAATAACGATTCATACGGAAATGATTGTTTAAAGATGCTTACAAAAATCGATAGAACATTTCAATGGGGATTTGTAACGACTCTAAGCTTACATAGATTTTAACTAAATCAATTGTCCGTGTCAAATAAACTTTTTCCCTTTTCTTACAAGATTTCATAAATTAATCTCATTAGTGTCGCCCAAGCAGTTGTTTTGAATTAAAAAATCCTGTTCTAAGTACACTCCGGATGTTTCCGATTAGATCGTCATCCTTGATTCCTTTTCTTTAATTCTGGCAAATCCGGATCGACAGATTCTTCGAATCTCAACTTCTTTGTTGTGGACTTTGCTCTATTGACTGATTATAACTCAGTCGTGACATGAGTATCCTGAGGATACAGTAATGAGGATGACTTCTTCATCGTTTGTCTTCTGTAACATTAGTATATATTGTTATTTTCTGGTTGCCTTTAGGATCTGAGCAATAATGACTTAATTATCTCATGTTAGTAAATTAAAATGTAACATGAAAACCTAAAAGCCTTAGAGCATGATATACGAATATAGTCCTTAGATATTTTCGCCTTATTTATCCTGATAACAGGAAAATTGGGGTTATGCATCAGGAGATGTTTTTGCGAGTTTCCTTTCTTTATTATATGAACGATAGATTAAAGTCAGAGAGAAGCCTAAATATTTACTTGGTCAGGAAGGAAGCAATAGGATATTTTGTAATTTGATTCATGTGGTTGATGAAATTGAAATGTTTTTAAAAGGAGGTAAATGGTTTGATAGGATCGTATCTTCTATTTTGGTATCTTGAACATTTTCAAAGCAGAAAGTTGCTTTCACATATAGATAGATAATAGTGCTGATTAAGTGACCGACAGTTTCATAATTTTCGTATATTTAAACGGATTTTTTAGGCGAAAAGCTTTAATCTTCTACAATTTTACTACACTATTCAAAGTAAACCCACTTTGTTGCGAATGCGACTTGTTCTTCTTTAAAAATTCAACAACAACATGTTGACTGTATTTCATTTCACATTTTAAAGCCTTCATTGAAATATCTCTCGCAACAAATCGATGTGGAGTGTATAACAACTTAATTAAGCAAATGAAATTCAAGTTCAAGTCTCAATGTCTTTTAATTTTAATGGTAAACATTTGTGCAAAATCCTTTTCAACAAAACTTCGCATCCAGCCTATTCATATTGTTACTGTCTTTAATTTTCCTGAATGAATGAATATTGGCTTCTAATAGCCAAACAAATCGCTTCAATGTAGCCAAGTCTCTATTATTTCCCGACTGTTGACCTACAATTACATTAAATTCCCCTCCTGGGGTCTGATGAAAAATTCTTTGGATAAAAGCTTCATTTGTATTAATTTTGGATGGTGTTAGTGGTTTTGTGTGTTTTAGAAAATTACTGGCACAATTTTCTGTAAACTGACTCGCCTTTTCTTCATTGAATAGCCGCTGCTAATTTCTATTCCTCGTAAATACTCAAAGTTGTAGCCATGGCGTCTAATTACACCATTCTGCAGCCTGGGTCGATCTAATTCAATTGTGACTGGCTCTCGGAAGGACGAAAGAAGTGTTGAAATGTGCCATCGCAAACTAATTGTCGGTATCTTTTGACCAACTGATATTCAGGTCATGTTACATTTGCATGAGTGGTTGGCTGATGGTGACCGCTCTTAGGGTAGTGGACGAAGACCAACGAATTTGAAAGTAAATTGTTGAAAATTAATGAAGGATGAGACTGATGGCCCCTGTATACTGAAAGGACGAAAAGGTCCGAACCGGAAAATTAAAAATATCTGAGTGTGACAAGAAATGGGTTCAAGGTGGAAATATGACCATTACCACCAAGATGAAAAAATGAATTTCAAAAAAATTGCTTTGGAGTAATATTTTATGATTTATTTGGAGATAGAACCTAGCAAGCATTCTGTAAACATTTTCACTTAGTCGCATGCCAAAAAATTAGGATTTTAAACGCAAATTCGAAGCTATTCATTTGATGATGATGTTCAGCTTCCAGGGCATTGACAAAGAATCGTTTTAAAGGATGTTGAATGAATTATATTCGCAGTAGAGTTACATCAAACTTAACACAAGCTAAACATTCACAAATAATTTCTTGACTGTTCTTGAAAGGCAGCGCTAACATTTATATTTCTCTCTTTGTGTTTTCTAAAAATTAGCTTGGAAATCAGTTCCTCGGGACACGCAAGACTTTTTTAAGTAAGTGCAAAAGAAGGGCCACATCTACTGAGAAAATTTCAGGTAACATACTAATGAACACATCCGTGCTCAAATTGTATCGTGGAAGACACATTGAAAGGATCAGTTTTTTAATGGAGCCAATAGTGTTAAGTCATTTATTTTTACAGTAGCTCGTTTTCAAGTTCATTTCTATGTGAGAATGACATCCAGGTAAATGTGAAATATTGCTAATTTAATGTCACCTGTATATCCTAAAATTCACCAAAGATTTAATGCTGTCTCTTCATGTCTACCTCTTTTATTCTATTATACCAGCCAGCAGGGTAAGAAGCACCTATTAAGCTCCTGAATCCAACAAGCAAATACTTTTCACGCCACCAAACGCTGAAAACTCAGGACCTTCGTCATCGAAAGTCCATATAATCCTATTCAAATTGGATACATCTCGAAAGCTTATTGGGTCCACTGGGAGAGGAATATTTAATCCTGAACACAGTAGTGGTCCGTTGTTAATTATATTATGCATGCAGCAGAATGAACGAAATGATCACAGAATTAACTATACTTCAGCAGGATTCGAAAAAGAGATTAAATAATTGTTGGAAAGTGATGATGATTATTTCGGGTAATTAAAAGCGTATTGCAATGAAACAGGAGATGGTTCCGGCGCTCGCATTTTTGCCTATTGAAATTGCCTTTGAAAGTTGAAAACAGGATTTGCAGGACACAATAGTGGAATCGCAGCCATGGAAACCCTGAACATTTGATAATTTTGATTGTTATAAAAGCCATTATGGACAAAACCCTTATTTTATTTTAAGACATTGAAAAAAAAGAAATTTCAGATAAACCTCTCCAACTTAAAGATTGGCTGTTTATTCTAGTTGTAAATAATTTCCGTAATACAAACCATCTTTTTTCACAAGTTCTCTGTTTCATTTCTTCGAATCAAACTGAATTTAATTTTTACCAAGAAAATATATTTTCACTTCTTCGAATAACGTCCCATCACAAAATCATGACTATAATTCCTTTGGAGCCGAAACATTTTATTTAATGAGAAAATTAAATAAAATCGAAAATCTACATTCTCACACATATACATATATGTCTAAGAGCTAGTCTGAAATATTATGTTACACTAATTACGGTCTATAACATTTCAATTAATGCCGAAATTGAGGATGATGTTAATTGTTCGGTAATTTCTGGTTGATAAATTGGGAAAGTCAAGTCGTTTTATGAAATGGGTCCTAATTGCCGGACTTGATTCTATTAAGTAGTTTGGGTTGGTTTTTGTGTTTGCCATATGCTCCTGAAAATGTTAGGATGGTATTTGTGTGTAGGCTGTTTTGTGAATTTACATAGTTGGAATGGACTGTTTAGCTGCTGCTGGCAGTGAAATGATTATATGGTTGAATTTTTCGATAGTTCTGAATTGATTGCAAGTATGTGTTCTTCTGAAACTCTCAATAAAATTTAATATTTGCATATTTAGAGATTTAATAATTGTTATTTAAAAACGGCTGATTTTGATAAAATTTGCAAGCCAAATTAGATTACTAATATGCGTCTAGTGTCTTAAGCTTGAAACTCGAGATATTAAAATGACGATTGATGGTAGAGAATGCATTCAGAGAAAACAAAGATATCCAAGAAATGCACAACGTGAATGAAATTGTGAAAACAGTCTTGCTTTGCCTAAATTTAAAGCTGATGGTCATAAAATCGGGAACCTTCTGTGATGGAAATAGTAACGTTCAAAGATTATTAACGGTCACACAGCCTTAAAGTTGGCAGTAAATTTTCAAGCTGCTCAGAATTTAATCAAACAAATATTTTCTTCGAGAATTTTTCATTTCAATTAACTATTCCTTATCCTAAGATGTATCACATTTTTTGATTATAAAATTCAGTTTTCATTTTGTGCTTTTAAATAAATAAAATAAATACATTCAAATAAATATTCTGCTTGAAAGGCATCCTTGGCTATCCTTTCAAGTGACACTGTCCATTGGTCCGAATGAGTTAGGCGTTGGGTCGTTCGTTTTTTTTATCGAAAATCAGTCTTTACCAGCATCCACGCATCATCGAGATCTGCTGTACAGCTCCACATCCAACCGTACCTTGCATATAGTCGGGGAAATTACTTTCGAGGACGCGCATAGTATTTCGTTTGTAGTCGGCCAGTGCATGAGTGGCTAACTGGCAAGTCTGGCATCGATACAATACACGAAAATTGGTATCCTTGAAGCAGGAAGTCGTATCCCAGCGATATACTTCAGATTCACCTTCGTATCGGAAGAAAACAGCTGAACCATTGTCGGTACCAATTATCACTAGTCTTTTCGGTTTATTTCCAAGATCTGAAATGAAGTCAAGGATAAAGTCAAGGTCAATACATAAAATGCTTTAATGGTTGATTGAAAAGTAATTCGCAATGAATAGAAATTGGGAGTGAAGGATTGCTGCTAGGTAGAAAGAGTAAGATCATAATTGTAACTTACTTTTGATCAATGCGGAAGAATGATGTTCAGATGGAGAGATAGGGCATTATTAACAGAGATGATTGTGTTTGAAAGGGAGAAAAAGATGTGGTCAATTTTCAAGAAATGCTTATGATATGAATGTGAAATATTTTTGATTAACGAATAAACCATAAACACTTTCAAACTTACCAGTAACTCTTCCTTCAGCGCATCCTGTTCGTAGGAAATCGGTCCGAATCGAGAACATTTTCTTGGAGCTGAGGTATGTGAAAATCAATTGACTTGATCCACACGACTTGTGTGTCAGTGCGATATACAGGACATCACGGCTATTGCATCCTTGGGTCACAGCTTTTGGCAAAATCACTCTTCGTCCTTTTCCGGCTTGCACGTTGTACACGATGATTGCTCGACTTGCTGCATCGCTCACGTAGACATATACTTGTCCTGTCGACGTATCATAGTCAACTGCAAGATATTGAAGCCGAGAGTTTTTGACCGCAAGTCCTTCCAACGATATAGTTCGCAAAATTTTGCCAGTCTTCACACTCAACGCCACAACCTTGGGCGGGCAGTACCGAATTGGTTTTTCCAAAGTGTTGACGATTCCTACGTCCAGGACCCAAAGAATGTCGTTCACGTCCAGAACAATATCGACGACTGATTGGAGAGCTTTGCAGTTGCCCTCCTCCTGCAAATCCCAGCATGGGAATGGAAGCAGAGTAGTCTGGCATGTACCAGGCTTTAAGGAAGTACGTGCCAGAGTAGCAGGAACACCACTCTTGTAGCGTGGAAGTGCAAGGAACACTTCGTCCTTGTATATTTGGCCGCGTGTTGCAATCACATTCTTGGCGTTGTACTTGCCGGTATTTTTGTAGAGAGCTTTAGTGGATTTGCAAGGCCACTGGAAGTATCCTCCGGTCCATTGAATTTGGGGAGTATATGGGTAATGTCCATCCGACGGTAAGTTCCCGTATTCGGTGGGTCGGAATCTGGTTACGGCAGAAGCAGAACAGCACGTCGTCACTAGCAATGGTAGTAGAAGCCACATCAGGGACGTGATACGATTTTCCTCGCACTACTTTTCGGAGCGGGATCTATTTATCATTCGTTTGGAATCCTGTCTCTTCCAGCACGTAGTGTCACTAGATTCCTACAAGATGCGATGGAAAAATGTCTTAATGGCTGTCAGCTCGCTATTCTTTATATACTCACTTCATTCAAAATGAAACTTGGATATGATTGAATCGAGTGTAATTTCGTTTCGGTAGAATCTCGAAAATATTTATTATTTAGATGTTCTTGAATGGATGTCGAGAACGAAGACGAGCATTCTTCATAGTCGCTGCATGCTCAGTTGGCTGGCATTGCAATCGGTTTCACCTTTGAACTTGACTAGCTGCAATTCAAGAAGTACGCATTCAGAAGCGTTTTGCTTGCCATACAAATAATGAAACATATGCGACATACTCGTACATATGAGTTGACGATGTATCAAAATTCAGCATGACGAAGATTGCGACATGGCCATGCATGTTTTATTGTATACTCATGCTTTCGAGAAGCTAAGATAACATTTGAAAGTGTTAATGATATGGTAAATTATTACTGCAGATCTTTCATGATTTTGAACTGCTTATGTCGCGAAATTCATGCAATCAATCTTTTCTTATCTACTTTCCATTCCAGTAAACTTGAGCACTATGAGCTGACAACAACGAGCACTCTTTCATTGAAATTTGATAAAGTTGAAGTAATCGGATTACGATTATTCAGTTGAAATACTCAATTAATTGAATGTAAATGCTAAATTGAACGTATTTTCGGTGAGCTAATATATAACATTAAAATTAAATTAAACGGTGTGAGGGAGACTGTAATAATAGTTCTGTATTGTACAGTGTTATTGTATTATTTTCAGGATGATCGCCCATAAGATTTCTGAAATTTATCAACAATATAAATATTAATTGTCCCATATGCGGGCATAAAAAAACGTTTCAAAACAGTGAGATTGTACTGAATATCGTCTTTTGAATGAAAAGCAACAAGACACCAATAAAATTTCAATAATTTTAATTTGGACAATTTCATTGAAAACTACTAAATGAGTAACGATGAATTGTTTAATCTGATAAATAAATTGTACAGATATCAACCGAAATTTAAAGAGTCAAAGAAAAATTATTTGGTGTGAAAAACAGATTGCCACTTAAGCGCAGCAAAATTTAATAAGGAAAAGCGTGAAAACGATTGAATATATTTTTAAACAAGAATATTGTGGAATGTATAACTAGATTCATTAAAATGCTATGAAAAGAAATAATTAAAGTTTGGTTTACAAAAACAAAAATCTTCTTCAATGAAGACAAAATTCAAAACAATATAGAGCGAACACCAGTCTACAAGGTGAATACATGTGAAAATGGTTCATACACAAACATTGGATTTCAAACAAATAAAAATCTGACTTGAATAATTTAAAAAAAAAAAATCAGAATTTGTTTTCCAGAATGACGAATAAAATATTTTCGGGGTTGTTATTCTTGAAAACATTCTTTCGTATCGTATCGCCTTCGTTTCAGAAAATGCTCAGGCTGTAAAATTTTCGTTGCAAATAAGTTTTATGTTTGACACGTTAAAATGTTTCATAAATTTTCAAAATCATTTATTTATAAATTTTCACTAAATAACTCTTGTGTCGATTTTGTTCTTAAAATTTTCTGTTCAAAAATATCTAGTTAAATCTTTGGCATCAGATGATTTGAAATATTTTGTTTTTGATACACATAAATTGTCAATATATAAATTACTGCATAGAAAATAAGTTTATTTTGGTTTTTTACTTTGAACCATCCAGTATCGAGTCCGGAAACTTTCCTGATTGCAATAAATCGGCAGTTTCCGCTTCAGATATTATTTTCGCATTGAAAAGTCGATCATCATTTTGTTTTTTAATGTCTTTTAATCATGTAAATCTGAATTTTGAATCTTAAGATATATACGTTTCAAATTTCAAGTCGATATCTTTTATAGCTTATTTTTTATATACATTTAAAAAAGATCCATTTTCGCCATTTTAACAGAGTACTGCCTTCTTAAGTCACAAATGAAACAATTTTTTCTACTAAGATTACTCTTTTAATTAAATTTTTCCACCAAAACTTTTAAGAAATTTCGTTTCAGATATACTTTGAACATTACAGATTTTTTCCGGATTAATCGTTAAAATATATTTTCTTTCAAAACATTTACCCCTAGGACTAATTTATTGGTGGATAGTAAAAAAATCCGAAAAAAGAATTTTGAAAATTCACATTTAAGGGTATTAAGAAATAGATAAAAAAGTGAAGTTTTAGACATAAGAATTTCATATTTTTTAAGCTTGAATTTGCTTTTACTGTGAAATTTTTAACAGATTTGTTTTACTATGATTTTTTCTCTTTAATGAAAATTCTCCATTTTGTTAATATGTCTCCGCTAGGGTTTTGATTGACTTAATATCATTCCATAAAAATCCGAAACTATCAACGAACCAAATATTTCAAATATTTTTTTCAATATAAAATTTTCTGTAAACAATTTTTCCGAAATTTATTCTGTGGGAAAATTTGACCATGATAAATTTTTCCAAATTAATAGATATATTTTCATTGCGAGGATATTTTTATGCTGGCAACTTAGGCGCATAATACATTTTCACTGCAACCGAATAATATTTAGATTTTTCGATAATACCTTTTCGTCGTTTGTTATAAAAGTCAAATGCATCCGGATTTTTTAAAATGAAAACCAACGTTTTAACTGTGAAAAGAGCTTTGAGATATCTTTTATTCCATGAATAGAAGATAGTTTTCAATTTAAAATGAAGGAACGTACTAAACAGTAGTGTAAGATAAGATCTTGCATAGTATTAAATCCTTGCGATTGTAAGTAAGGCAGTAAGTAAGGCAGTTTTGGCTTGTGTTTTTATAAATGTTATTAAATTGAAGGTTGATATGATATAAGAAAATAAACACCTTTAAAGCTCCCCAGCCTTACATTAGCCTTGATTTTTGAATATTTACTCCAATCAACCTAGCATTAATAGTATTCGATAACCGATTCATCAATAAATTCAGGCAAACGTCTACCATGATCCACGCATCCTTCTTTCCGCGATATTTTCATAGATAGAATAAGCAAAAAAAATCTCAACACACCGTTCAATCAAGTGGCATAGCAAACGATTTTCCGCTTCAGTAACTCTTAAAGTACCTCCAGTAAACAGGAATGTATTGGAAGTTATGCATTTTACATTTGCCATCAATACTTCAGTATCAAACTGATGCAGAGTCTATTTCGCAGGATATTGAAAAGAAAAAAATAGAAAAAATAGGAAAAAATAGAAAAGCAGGCGCCAAATTATAATAAAAGTCGCTTTTCAAATAGTCAATGTTAGTCGTAGCACAGCAAGTTTGCACAGCACTAGGATTTTAGCTTCTGTATTTGCTCTCCGTTTTTCCCGATTGACGGCGACGTAAGGTATCAGGACGAATTTCGTAGGTTGATGCTGGCAAATGAAAATGAATGTCGACATTTTGCAAGGACATTGACAAGAGTTGGAACTCGATGGCAATATTCGTTGCGTTGTCGACCGATTAATGTCAATATTGCGAACTGGTGTTGGTAATTTTTTTTCGAAAACGAAATGCGGGTTCGTCTGCAGAATAAGAGTGCAGAAATGAATTCGCACAGTTAGCATGGAATATGGATCATTGTTTTTTTTTACTTTTGAATAATATAATTTTTTTTACTGATTCCCTTAAATAAATGGCTACGAAATAGAAACAAATAAGTATTGATGTGCCACGTTTAATTTAAAGGGCTGCTTGGAAAATCACGCAATTTTCTTCTTCTCTTCTTCCAAAATCCACAACATTTATTGATTCTCATATAATGGTCCAATAAACAACTAAAAATGGCAATTCATGTACATTTTGAATTTTAAAGACAACTAAACATTTTTTTCCTATAGACTCTTTTGAAATCCATTTTCGTTGCACCATGTTAATTCAATTATGGCTGAAAGTTGCATTTAGAAAATTTTCGCGACATATTGTCAGCAGCGTATCGAACACTATGGTTACTTCCTTCCCATGCTAACAAAGTTAGCAAAGTTCTGTGCGTCAAATTGCTAGTCCAAAATCCATATGGATTCATATGGAAGGAAACTTGACCGATGTAATGATTTTTGAATGGTCACTCTGTAATCTACACACACTGGAATATTATTACTTTTCAATGTAGTCGTCCTTAAAAGTAACAGTAATGGTTATTTCGGATAAGTTGGCAGAAGAAGAAGAAAGCTTCATTTGCTCAACGATGCAGCAATAAAGCTATTGCCAGAGTTTCAGAAAGTAACATTGAAAACATTTTGTCGTCGTGAACAGGACAAAGGAGAATGAAGTCAAATGTGCTTGAAATTGGAAACTTTTAACTGGGTTTAGCTACCTTTTTGTATTTATGACTGTTTGCCAACTCCTGGGAATAGTGAAATGAACAACTTATAAACGATTGTATTCTACAGATTTTAAACTTCTCGACAAGAGTAGAATGTCAAAGAAAAACAAGAAAAAAGTTGGAAATCATTTAAATTTTCCTGGAAATAAACCTGAGAATAGACTAGAACAGCTAGTTCAAACCAACAGACTAACAGACTAAATTGATCTGACGATTACTATGCACTTATTAGCTTCTTAATCGATGTGATTGAATTAATTAAATATTGAAACTGGAAATAGTAAAGTTGTCTGGTATTTCGTAGTAATGACGAAAAAAATGAGCTAGAGAAGTATTTAAGCGATCTGAATTGTAGTTGGAATTCAAGCAGAGAAACTACAAGTCAAATTGAATCGATAATTTGTGATACATCAAGCGCTTAGATTTGGTTCATTCGAAATTCACATCGTACTCTTTGAATCAATTAACGGAAATGTACATAAAATTAAATTAAAAACACCCATGGGCAAAAATAAATTGATTGTCGATTTTGCATACCACTTAATCAATGCATTGCCAATACTACTAGTTGCATTTTTTATGGATTTTGCAATTTGGTCGCATATCCAGCGAACAAAACTCCATTAGTGAGCTATCCTCTTTTATATTCTTCCAATAAACCATCCCCTGCGCTTTAAAAAGGAGCTAAGTGAATTTTCAAACCCTATTATTCGGATCAATAGACGTATTAAGTGTTTTCCGGGAAGGATCAATGCTTCCCGGTCAATATGCAAGCAAAACATATTTTTCGGGCAAAGTGTGCACCAATGAAAAAAGAATCCTTTCCAGAAATTACTTGTAACAAAGACTTGGTCCTTGGATTGCATAAACAAACTAGAGGAAGTATTGGTATTGAAAATACCCCTCAGGTAATTTTAATTTCAGAACAATATTGAGTAGCCGATAATTCCTGGAGAGTAGCGCTCAGTGAGGCAAATATTAATCTTCAAAAGTTTAACAAGTCCACTTTCTCCAATTATAGAATGTTCAAAAGTTCATAGAATATAAATTTCCTGGAAAATTTAAATGTAGAATAATATTGAAAAAAGTGGAAAGAGAATATTTTGTAAGGGATTTGAGTGAATATAAGTAAATATGATGAACTTTTAGCCAGGCTTCATTTGCAACCATGTTTAATGAATAGATACTTTTAATTATGAGCTAATAGACTTGCCATTTAATGCAGAAACCGTGTTTGAAACGGATGGAATGGAAAGATCAAAGAGTTGGGTAAGCACTTAATAAATGATCCAATACAATCTCATTAAACATTTAACGAGGAAGTAGACTTGTATATTCAGAATTTCAGTTGTGTACAAAACACTGAAGAAGGTTGCAAGTAGCAACCGAAATAAGTTATTTGAGGAACTACATAATATTTTTGGTGAAAAGCAACAATACGACTTTTTCAATAATCTTAAAAAACCACCAAAAGACACTCATAACACCCAAATAATGTAAGATGGTTCAGACTAGTCCTGTTTGTGACAGTTGCATTAGGGTTTTGTGAAAAAATTACTTATTGTATAAAAATTTCTTGTTTTGAAAATTATATAATATAATTAAAAATAAATGCTCTGACCAGGTTTTCATTTTTTATGCATTGAAGAACTTATATTTTATATCGGTCGAGACACTTTTCATTTTTGAATTAATGAAATATTTCTATAATTTGCGAAATAGATTTTGTGATATTTCACGCGTTGAAAACATTTAAAAAAATTTGTCAGGAAAAGTTAAAGCTTCGAAATTTCTTCCGTAAATTAATTCCTTATATTTATACCATCAATACACATACGTTTTATGAGTGATTTCTTCCTTATGCCCATGCAATTATTGTTTTGAAAAATTATCACCTTAAAATTTCGAATATAACTTATTTTAATCATTTTAGAGTTTGTTTCCATCAAAATAGATTCTCAGTAGAATTTTCCCTAGATCCATTTATTTTTCTGGGATCCTGAGTTGAAGAAATTTTCCAGGAAATCATTCGAAATACATTTGTTTGACATTATAAGCACAAAATTTAAGGATGAGAGATTTTATGTTGCTAACTTACTCTATGCGATATCTGACCAGATCCAAAAATTTCATTAATAATATTTTCTCTTTCATATTATCAACGTTCACTTTGCAATAATTGCAAAAATGATTGTTAACTTCCTTTAGTTTCGAGGCCAATACGATCCACTAGCTCATGTATTATGAATCAATTGTAATGTTTTCTCGGATTTCCACTTGTATGAACTCATCTGAGCTAAAGACAGGATTCAAGGATGACGCTAGAAGCAAATTATATTTAATTAAGTGAAGCCAAAGATGATCGATGAAATTGATTGCGAATGAAAGATACTGCTGTTATGTCAAGGTCTTTTCTGTATTGGAACCATAAATAGCAAGCTATTTTACGATTTTAATGGACGCTTGTTGCTATGAGTACAATTAAAGAAAAAAAATTGAACGTTTACTATTCAGTGAACAAATTAAAAAGAAGTTTTGGCAATTAATTGAAATTTCTATGTTGTAAGTGAGTTGATAAAAGTTTTTCAAGGTTTGGAAAATAATTGAGGATTTTTTTGACTTTGAACGGAAACTTTTGAACCATATACAGAATAGGGTTTTCCATGAAATGATTTTAAAATGACTCTCTGACTGCTCAAATATCAATGATTGGATATTCCATAGTGAGTTTTAGTAGAATTTTGCATATTCATATGGTGTCGATAATGTTTTTCTAGAAACAAGTTTCCATTGTACACCTATACTTTATTTTTTTTTAAAAAATTTATATTAATCCTGATAGAAAATCAAACAAAATTTCACATCATCATATTTATATCACAAATGGTTCTCAATTTGGTTCAATATCAAGAATCACTATTTCGTTAACATTGACCTCTAATGCATGATCGAAATTCAGCACTGAATTTCTGATTTTCCGGGCAAGAGTACGATTTTGCAGTTAGATTTGCGTCACAGTAGTAGTACTTGCTGCAATCCGATGGATGAGGACTAAGTCCTTTATGAGAACACCTGAAACTAGCCTCGGGAGTACTTGTACTAGTCAGATTAGTTACAGCTGGTTGAGGCATAATAGGTGGGCTTTTAGTGGTAGCCGTGATTTGATTGTTTGTCGTGTAAATTGGGGATGGAAATGCACGCACACAACTAGCACCGTTGAACATTTCGCCTGCCGAGCATCGAAGCATGGTGGGATAAAGTTCTCGTTTTCCCTGGCTATCAACAGGAGTACAAACATAAAAGAGCTCATCATCATCAGGCCATGCAGCCTGTTGACCTGGTCGCTGACAATTCACCTTGGTACAAATATTGTTTTCCTCGCGCAAGGTGCAACTTTGCGTCCTTGCCGAATATAACTTGCCAATCGGACATTCCAATCGTAACGCTTGCAAATATTCAGACTCAGAAGACACCAATAGTCTTGATTTGTGTTGGAAAGTTATTCTTGCAGCGGTTTCGGTGTTGGTTGAATAGCACACATAGAAATATTTGCAATTGAGAGGATCAGGAAAGATTCCTGCTACTTTGCAATCAAACTCCTTGTGTGACGCTGGAGAGTAGCAGGTTGCATTGGATTTAACACAGTCTCCAGTAGAGTCCTCACAAATGTAGCCTTGATCGCAGGTCTCCAAAGGGATTTCCTTCCATTCGCCGGCTTGTTGCATGCAATAGACTGCTTCCGAACACGTTTTGCATGTATTCCCCCATCTTGCGCGATCTTTACAGATGTTGGCTTCTACGATAGAATATATCTGAAAGTTGGAACATCATTATGAGAATGTTCCCGTTTACAAATTTTATAGACTACAGGACGAATCCAATCATCCATCAGTTTAAAGCGATAACACTTACACAAACTATTCCAACTAAAAAGATTGAGTTTCTCATGTTCACTTTCACCTTACAGTCTATCTTGTTTTCCTCAACACTGGATTAAATCTAAGCTGAGTTTCGTTCCTCCCCAATATTTATATAGCACAAAAACATCTATTTTTAATTAGATTCTTAAGTTTGGTACGAACCTTAACAAGACTCATGTTCATTCGATGTTTCTTGTTATTAACCAAAAAAAGGCTTTGCTTAGCCAATTAGCTAGTGGCTTCACCAGCTCCCATGATTCATATAGATTGGATCCTATATCTACAAAATCTTATCAAATGGATAATCATATTGCTTATCTTTGGTGCTCGTGTAATTAATAAATTGAACGCTACCTTGAAAAATTAGACATGATAATTGCGGGAAAACTCACTTACTGAGACTAGAAACACGACGACAAACCAATCAAAATTTTATTTCTAACATTAATGGATTTTCGATTCAAAGAATTGGTGCTTTTTCTGCTATAAATAAATATGCACAATCACAATTATCCTCCGGAGCTGTTGTGCGATGTCTTCGTTGTTGTGTTCAGTTGCTTATACAATAATTTGTCTTCGTCAAGGTTGAAAGATTTCAAGTGTATTTTGGTAATGGCTGAAATACGATAGTTTGCTTCGGTCCATGACCTCCTTTATTCGCTTTTCTTATTTTTATCCTGTGATTCTAATGAACTTCAATTTTTCCATAAACCTTTTGATCCACACGTAGCTCTAAAAGTCTGTTACTATTTGTTCGGTAATATTTCAGGCTCAATAAAGGTATGGGCATGATTCGCATATTAGATGGCCGTGTCAATATCTATTTTCGTCCTTGCTGATGTTTTAAATGTCTGGTTAAGCAAAAAAATAGTTGTTTTATATTTTAACGTTTAAAATGGAGTCATAAATGCAATACCTTCTTAAAGTGCTCTAAAATATAGATATTGGGTTTAATTAACAAGAACTTCACCACGGGGAAAAATATTGATCGATATTTTCAACTAGTTAATGCCATCAATAAATATCCAATCCATTATAGATAAATATTAAAGACATGTTAATTTTCTGATGAGATCAGATCACTAATTCTGATGGGCTATCACAATGAACCAGTAAGTAGTGAAATTGAAACCAAGATAATTTTGTGATTCAACAAAGTTAATTGAAGTTTAAGTTGATTCCCAGGACAAACAATTCACGTTGTTTTTTACGATGAACGAAACGAAAAATGATAGTTTACACATAAACGTTATAAATTTTATAAATCATACCCGAGAGATATAGTTTGGTAATAAAGTCTCCATTTGAAAATTACATTCGAATGTTTGATTATTTGCAGAGAGTTTTTTCTACTGAAGCTTTCTGTGTAATTGTTTTTAAATCAATAATGTCCAATCATGCCTAAGATTGTACATATTATCTAAATTTTCTTTGGTTTGTGTTAGCTTCACTTATTAGAATCTGGCTGTTGAATTTTATGTTCTGAAAAGCTCGGTAAAAAGAAACAATTAACGCTGAACGTATCTAATTCGTCCAATGAAAATATGCTCATGATTGTTTATAAAATGATTCAGTGCCTACGGTATCTAATGTAATGATTCAATCGCAAGACAACGTTTTTTTTCATAAAAAAATGTTAAAACAATAGAAAATACATATCAGAAGAAAAAAATTAAATAAGAAGGATAAGCTGACTATCTTTTACCAAATTGCAAGTTTCAATCCTTTGTTTTCTACAACAGCTCATGGATTCCTACATAAGCCACTCCTTTTGATTTTCAAGTGGTTAAAAAAAAACCTCTGATAATATTTTCCAAAGGTGCGGAAAAACGATAATGCATTACGGTGGCTTTGTGAAAATTGAATTGATTGGTTGAATTGATAGATGTCTGAGAAGTTGGGAACGGAAACATTCGAAACGCAAATGAAAAATTGAATGATGGTGGGTGAAAAGCTGTGGGCAACGCCATTGCAGAGTCGTTACCAGGGTACCAATAAATGTTGTGGTAGATAAGGATGCTTTCGTTCGGGATATGATATTGGCGAGTGGGTTTATTTGAGTGTGCAAATAAATATTTATTGTAGAATCAAATGGATGGTGTTTGCAGTACGATTCATTCGTGACTGAAGGTTTTTTCGGGTTTCATTTGGAGAGGGTAGAAGATTCAAAATTTCAAGAAGATTTTATAATTTTGATGGTGGTTCAGTGTGGCCCCGTTTGTTTGCTCTTCACAAATTAAAAATCAAGGTCAATTTGAGTAACATATATTTTAACATATTTAACAGATATTTTCCAATCGATATCATTGCAATGAAAATGATGATGATGTTGGACATGTAGAGAATATCTGCATTGTTGCAAAATGATGGATATCTCTTCAATGATTGTTTTGTCAACTAAAGAGTTTCTAAGTGGCATATGTAGAATATCTTAACTATCAATTCAAATGTGATGTGTACATTACGCATGATATAAATTATCATATACACATAAAAAAAATAACATATTCATTCAACTTCCCAATTATGCTGTTTGACGCCATCAGTATATGCACATTATTACAATGTTGAGTTCCTGCTTGTATGTATATAAATATATTCTGAATCTGCTTAATGCTGTTACGCAACGATATTTCAAGTTAATATCCGGAGAAAGTCCTTTGAGAAAATATTCGATATGTATGAACATGTGATGATGAAAAAAATATAATTAACTCGTATGTAGGCATCCATATAAATTGGATATTGTTGAGACCTAGCAGTGTGTATCCAAGTAGTGGTTTAAATATAGATGAACTACATACGTATGTATAGGTTTATTTTCTTAGTTTTGCTAAAACTTATCTAACAAGTGGTCTATCGTACTTAGAAATAATGTTTTCAAAAGCATTGAGTCGAATTTCCAAATGTAGGTCCCTACAGGCATATGGCCAGGGTAGAAGGCAATCGGCAAAGATAATACTATACTATGCATGCATATGTATATCTGCCGGAATCAAGGGCACGAATGTTTCTTAATCAGCTTGCTATTCATCGACTTTGATTTGCTACACTCTTCCCGAATTTGGTCCAAGAGGGAACTCAAAATTCATAGTGAGTTATTCATTGAACTTCTTGCAGAGTGCACATTCAAGGGTAGTCAATTTTCGGTCTGAGTGATAATTTTCTGGTATTGCTAGTATCCTGCTTGGACCTGGATGAGAATCGATTGCCTTGCGTCCAGGGTGAGCACGATTACCTGAACTACCAGGACAATAAATCGTATCAACATGAGTGGACTTGCTAATAATCTGGCTCGACACATTTAGGCGTGCATGAATTTGAATGGAGGATACCTTCGTGTGAAAGAGCTGTGATGCGGCTCAAAGCGAATAACTGAGGGTAGTAATCCTGCTATCGCTGATGGTATTTCAGGTACTTTTCTGTGACGCAAACACATAATTCATTTTACCTTAATGAATGGGGAATTGAGTACACAAACCATCTTGTGGAGGATATTTGATAGTTTGCGCATCAAATAAACACTTGTGTTTTCATTCAGACTGTTAAAAGGAAATTCTTTAGAAGATAATACTGAGAAATGTACGCTCAATATGTCTATGTCCACAACATTTGTTTACTTGAACCCACGTTGAGATGAAATGACGATATTAGTTCTTGGAAGTCTTCAATCATTTTGAACATGCTCCACTACACGTTAATGAATCCCAAGGAGAAGGCATGATAGTGTCAGGCTGGGCAATGCTTTTCTGCTGTATTTTCCAAGAAGGAAGCCAGTTGGTTTGCTGACAATAGACAATAGGAAAGTAGGCAGGACATGAGCAGAACATGCTGCCCATCACTTTTCGTCATGATATCAATGTTTGGAAAGCATTCTTTTGACAAAATAACGAACACGAACGAGAAAAGAGATTAATTTACGGTGTCGATATTGATCTCAATTTTTGATTGTAATCGCGAATGCACGTTTTTTGTGTCATCATGATTGCCTTGGCATCAGGATAAGTATGCTTGATTACTATAATTTGTGTAATTTGCTTTGAGAAGGACAATCAAAGAATATTATTCGGATTCATTTCGTTTTCAAATGCTTCTTGGATGCTTGAATATTCTAAGGCAGGGTAACCAAATTTTAAACCATTTTTTCTGAAACGATGAAATAATTTCTTACAACAATGTCTCTAGAAACTTGTCTTGCATATTTTTAGTTTCTCTAGAATTTCAACTATGCTTCCTGTCTTTTTCCCACGGTTTTTAAGGTGATACAATTTCTTCGTGTTCAAATTGGCGCGACATTGTTAACAATAATTTAGTTGTGGAAATATTGAATTTATGTTTTTAAAAATAAGATTCACAAAAAGTTTTAATTGAAAACTGATTTTTTTCAAACTGTATTTCGTATTTGCATCCAAATTTGTATTATTTTGTTTGTTGTTCATTAAAATGTATCAAGAATTGTGGTTCTGATTTGTCGTCATGAAAATTTATCGAAATTTTTTATTTGATTTGTGTCAAGATTTGTTTTTGTGAATTGTTTGCCATTAAGTCCTGTCTTCGATTTCATCAGTAAAATCATTTTTCAGATATTTTGGAAAAGGAAATAATTGAAAAATAGCTTCAGATGATTGTTCCTCTAACCTTTTGAAATATATTTTGAGAGAACTTTTTCACAAGAAAAATAATTTAGCGAAATGTTTTTCACATATTTCATTGGAGAAACTTTTGTTAGCATTTTTTGGAATGAAAATTAAATTGAAATTTAACTGCCAAAAATTATAGGAACTCTTTTCTTAAAAAATTTGGTACTTAATATCCCATAAATAAAGCTCTTTATGAAAGTTTTGGTAAATATTTCTCTCATTATATCGACTTATATATTAAAGCGCAAAAAGTGTATTTTTTAATTTAGATATTACTGGTTGACCTGCTTTCATGCAGATTGAACGACTTTCTCAAACGATATTGATGTAGAATTTACCTTGCCTTATTGACTTTATGCAGAATTTTTCAATCTTTACATCACATCCATATATTTTTTGTGCTTGTTCTATTTAAAGAGAAACTAAAGAACTTAAGTTTATTGTCATTTTAATTTAATTTTTATTTGTAGTTTTAGTGGAAAAAAATGATGGTTAGACGAAGCTCAGTTTAACTATTTGAATAAAATCAATTTCTTTTAATAATGAAAAAAGCTTAAAGTAAAAAACGATCAGATAAATAGTCAACAAAGAAAATACGAGTGAATGCCACTCGTCACTTTTTCTCTCAAATAATTAATCCTACAAACATAATTCATATAATTTTGCTGACTCCACAAATTTCTAGTCGTGCTAAAAACTGAAGATTGTCCGACCGTGAACATGAGACGTGAACATTGCTTGAACTTGAATGCCTCTTATTTTCAAGACGTTCTAAAAATATGCGAGGGTCAACGCTAGAGTTAACATGTCGTCATGTAAACTGCACGCTACATTCTATATTTACGCAGAGCATTGTTATCAAATTATCTTTTGAAATGAAAGCAAATTAATGGCTTGGAAATGGTATCTGGCTGGACAAACGAAAGAAGCTATTTAAGACAAGACTATTCTTCAATTCGAAACTAGTAGCCACGTGTAATTAGGGTCGGTCATTAACTCAGTGTAGGCTTTAGGACGTCCTTCTGGAGTGTTGAGTTGTCCGCGGCTGCCTATTGTTTGTGTGCGCTCTGCAGGATACTTTTGTGATATAAGGAAGACAATAGTTTGCCTGGTGTAGATTTACACTAGGTTGAATAGGTAACTAGGAAGTCACTGCTTATTCAATGTATATTTAAGAGTTCGAGTAAAGTGAGGCCCAGCTGATATCTTAAACTGTAGCACAAAATTCAATTTCTCTTCAGAGAAAATTTCAATTGACCTTGAAACGATTTAAGCTTCATTTATTTCTTTGCTTAACACACCTTTCTTGACCATGTAGTCCAAGAAAATAACTTATCTGCTTCAATGTACTCGTTAGGAAAGTCTCAGAACCAATCGTCCGAAGAATCAGAAGTAATCGACAGCAAAGACATCATGTTTCGTTTCATCCTTTTGATGAGCTTAATGGCTTTGGGTGCTCACGCGGACTGTGAGAAATCCTTGATACCCGAGCTGACGTTTAGATTGGGCGGAAATAATCTAGAATGGCCATGCGAATCAACGAAAAATATCTACACGAGTGCAGGACGTTATATCCCGAAAAATGTGATAATCACTCGGGGACAAATTTACAAGGATGATGCTTTCTTGGCATTGCCACGATATCGTCCAGGCGTTCCCTTCACCTTGGGCAAAGTGTCGTTGAAGCGAGGTGAATGTTTCATTTCGGTAGCTCCGTATCCTTGCTGGTCGATCCAAGAAGAAGGAATGTGTGATGCCATGCAAAATGTTGTTGATGTTTTTGTTGATCAAAATGTAAGTACTTGCACTGATGATCATTAGTTTGGTGGTAATTTGTTTGATTTGAATCCATAATTGCAATTGCAGGAACTGCTTTGGGTCCTAGATGTTGGTTTGGTGAACACTTTGGAACAGCCAATCCGAAGGTGTCCACCAAAAGTGATGGCTTTCGACATCAAAACTGGAAAATTAGTGAAAACCATTGATTTGTCGACGATTACAACACCAGAGTCGAGTTTGCAGTATTTGTTGGTGGACTATGATAAACAAGGAAACGGATACATGTAAGTAGATTTAGATTTGACTTTTACGCTTTACTTTAATCATTCGTGAATCGATCCCATCAAAAGTCTCCTCTGGTACTTATGCACAGACTATAAGAAGTGATTTAGATGAAATAGCTTAAATGTTTGCATGAAAACATGGCATGATTCATGATTTTCCAAATCGAAAATCACTGAATCTATTATGGTGATACATTGAATATGTAATTCGAACCAAGGCAATCTAATCACTTGGTAGATGTATTTATTCAAAGCCGCGTGGCAAACATATTTGAATGAAATTTCTGAAAATCTAAATCTCGGTCAGTAATGGAGTGATCCTCCTGAAAATTCTTTTTAAGAAATTCTTACATATTTTTCAGTTATTTATCATTTTTCTTTCGCTCGAAAATTTTAAACCTGGAATATAATTTACCATAAAATTCTTCATTGATCATCCATAAGATTCCAGTTTTGAGTCACTTCTGTTCTATGGACATACATTGTTCTAACTTTCTTCAACTATGAAGCAATTGTTTGATGTTCAATCTTCTTTATTAACAATTTTTTGAGTTTCTGTTCTGGTTTCTTGGTTCCTTACAAAAATCAAGTGAAAGAAGAATCAATTTGATATTTTCTTCTTCGCTGGGTACCTTTGTGCAAGCCAATAAAATAGATTTTCTTAGAGGAAATCACAAAAATATACGAATGAGATTATTATTCACTTTCTGACATAAATGAATACTATGATAATTCAAAATTTTATTGGGAAATAAGCTTTCTGTGAAATTTGACGAGCCGGAAAGGATAACAGATTTGTTGTTGCTTGTTTTGTTTAAGGTGCTAGTACGTTTATTTTATCAGTAGAAATATGAGAAGACAATATGAAGCAGAATGAACAGTTTTCGAGGTATTTATATGTTAATCTGTTGAAAATAGCAAAGGAATGAATCTCTAAATTACACCCGCGAAAAAATAAAGTAAAATATATTTTATGATAATGAGGCGCTACATTTTGAAGAGTGCAGATGGCTTTCGGTTCGTGGGCAGGTTATAAATTATTTAATCAAGGCATTATTGTGATTAATCATTTAACGAGCATACTGAAGAAAATCTTCAATTATGCAGAAAGCTGAAAGTGTTTGTTTGCATGAGAAAAAAATGAATCGGAATCTTACTGAATTCAGTCTATCCAAGCAGTGGACAAAAATAGCAATTTTTCTGGAGAAGAATCTTTTATTTACTTCTTACAAAAGACATCATTTGTGTTGCTTCATAAAACATGAATACATCATAGTCTTCCTATTATCCTTTGTTGTTCATCTGAAAATGAACATCTTATTACTTTTGCATAGATAGCAGCCATTCACAAAAACACAACGAATACAATATTATTTTGCCAATATAGGAAAAATGGAAGCCCTTAAAGCTGCCTTTTCTTTTCATACTTTCAAGCTGAATTAAAACAAAAGAAACGTATCGTGGCATTTCATGGAAAGCAAAGGATGCTTAAAAGTTACATACAACATTCATGCTCGCAAAAATATCGATTGACAAGATTTTCTAGACATACTTAGAAGATTGATAGAACGGCCATAACAATTATAACACCCACATATATCTGGAAAGGACTTGTTGACGATGATATCCTTTACTAATGCATGCTCGTATTTGTTCACGTCAATTCGGTAAGGGAAGAGCAAATAATTATTTAGCACAAAGACTTATTTAATGGATAAACAAGTGTCGTTTGAATTGAACATGAGATTTAAAAGTAAGCGAGTGTGCAAATGACAAACTTAAATTATAATCCAAATAGCAAGAGAAAGGATTCTATCAAGAGTCAAGCATGTGTAAATGATAACCCGCCAGCTCTCTAGTGATTGTAAAAGTTTTTTCTCATTTATGTCCTGGCGACAAGTGATTGATGTTGTCATGGTTTTTCGGGCTTCATACGGTTGTTTCGAGGAAATCACATCCAGTTTTGTCCACCGTGTGGGATGTATGTGTTGAGTACAGTGGTGAAAAGTTGAAAGTTATCATTGTATAATTTTTCAAGAGTATATCATATGCAGTTTTTATCATTTAAATGAAAGTTCTTCGTCGAAGATTCATGTACTTTTTGGTCGCTCACTCGAAAAAATATGCCTGAAAAGTTTTTATATGCAGGATATGTGCTTATTTGTTAATAACCTGTTTTTAAACGGTGCTTCTAGGAAAGCAAAATAAACCGTTTACGTTGATTTTGAAATTTGGCGAAATGGGAAATTGGTTTAAAAGTACATCGCTTCATTTTGAAAAATGGTCATAAACTACACAAGGACTCGATCGAGTTAAGATCGATTAGATATTACTTGCAGGGATGTGAGCTTAGAATTTAACTGTAAAGAATTTCACTTATTTGTGTACCCATTCATGCAGACTTGGAGCCATACGTTTTTCATTCAAGGCGTCATTTCCACACAAAAACCCCATTTTTTCGACGCTTCAAATTTTGTTATTAACAATATTAAATTTTTCCATTTACCCCAAAAATTCAATAAGTAATGAATACTGTTTCCAAAGTGGATTACAAAGCCAAGAATTCTAGATAATTACTTCCTTCATCAAAGCACCCCATCATGGGTATATCCGTTTTGCACTCCTCACACCTAGAATAATCTGTGCGTGTAAGCAAAAGCGTGTAATCACCACCACCTTCACGATCATCATAAACTAAAGTAAATTAACATGGAATGAGAAATATATAACAGAATAAAAAAGCATTGTCAGCAAAAATAATCCTCCACATGGATAGAGCTTTAATGGAACTCATATGAGAGATTGTAGGCCATCGTAAAGGTGACTAAAGTATCTCAGGCAACTCATTATAGTTGCGAAGATTGATTAATCGAAGTAGAAAGAAAGTCGGTAGCTGAGTTTGGCAATTGGAATGTGCTTGAACTTGAAAACAAAATGGAGGGCTTTAATTAGAAGTTGACACGCTAAGGAAGTGAGGAGTCATGTTTACTAGAGTGAAACTAGATTAAAGTGAGGGCGAAAAACTAATAATGTTTGGATTATTATTATGAAATTTTTATTATTGGAGGCAAGGAATAGAAAAATAGAACATTTAGTTTCCGAGACAGTATAGTTTCCAATGATAGTCAGGAATGACATGGAAAATCATAAATAGTGAAACTGATTGACTCATTGCGTGATGCATGCAGATTAGCAAAATACGAGTACAATTTGCAAGAAATGCTGCATAGCAAAATGTTTTTTGGAAAATATATCCGTAGATCATATTATACAGCTTAATTTGGAAAGAAATAATATTAAATTTATATGTTAAGAAAGTATTACTTTTTCTGTGAAATGCCGAACTTTTAGCGGGACAATACACCATAAAAACATATTTGAGCTGACTTAAAGTCAGAACACCTTTATGCGCTTGGATTTTAAGTAGATTAACCTTTTTTGACCAGGTATATATTCAGATGCATTCAAGTAAATGCAAAAACAAGTGGGGCCAAATATTTATAGCTCTCTTGGCGCTCTATGAAGCCTAAGAATTTTTTAAATTTTCCCCCGTGATTTGAAAATATTCACAAAGCGGCTCAAAATTCATCTTGAAAATCTATGCAAGTGAACTAGATGGTATTTTGCAATTGCTGATAAAACGTGGCCGGTTTTTTTGGTGCCATAATCCAGCTGAAATAGGGACAATCGAAAATAATCTACTCCCAAAATTGTTGAATCATTTTTCACTTGACTCATAAAATTTCAAAAATTTAGTGGCGCACATAAAGTATTTACCATAACTGCCACTTTCTACAATGAGAACGGGAAAAGCAACAAACAAACAATTGAATTACCAACAAACGCAAATACACGTTCTGGATATGGACATTGTATTTTATTACATATGCAATTTGGTAACGTGCATGTAATTTATAAAATTTCGTTCAGTCGTAGCCATCACCCAGTTCCCGATGGTAGAACTAAAGAAAAAACAGTACAAGAGACTCCACGAAATGATCCCTATGAACGTTTTCTTTTGGCGATTTTCCAGTTGGAATCGGCCACTTTTCCTACACCGACTTTTCAGTTTATTGCGACGAAAGTAGTCCGTGTGGTTGGGAAAATAGTGATCATGAAAATTTCCGCTCTGATGAAAATTACTTGACATAATATCTGGTTGAATGTGAAATTATTGAACAGCTCGTTGCACATGAAATGTTTATTATGATTTGATGATGTGCACACGTAAATATTGAATTTTGTGGCTCGACGTTAATGCACTATTAGTAAATGCATAGTGGGTGAAATGTTGAGGTTGCAAGTGAGTTGCCTTTTAATTACATTGTTTGTTTCATCAGCAGCTTGTGTAAACAAGAATTATTTAAACAATATGTGGAAAAATAGAGCAGCATAGCTCTTGAACGTTGCCGATCAAATTGAAATTCTAGACACTCAACCTCTTTCGTAAATCAGGCAAATGGTGGATTAAATGAATTTAGTGATCAAATTCATGATTTTGATTGGTTTTCAATTGATTCAAGATAAATTTCTATGATTTTATTGTTAATCTTTATTTATCGTATTTAATTGCAACTATAGATAGATGGTATTGCTATGGTATTTAAAAGCAAAGTGCAAATTATATGCTAGATAATTTGTATCGAAACAGGCGCCATACCATACAGCAAGTTTGCAAACAACTAGCCAAAGTTCAAGCAAAAAAGATAGTATCTCAATTTCGTCATAGATTTATTCAAAACAAAATCGATTTAGCTAGACATTTTGGATAGCGTCCAAGGCAAAATGTATTCATAACCTGCCGGAAACTTACATACTGCGTTGACTATGGTGCGGGAAATGTTAGTAGAACGTTTTGTATAAAGATGGCATTTTAATGAAGCTCACATAAACTTTTTAGTTCTTAAGGAGGTTTCAATGTTCCGCAAGATTATATGCTATTTTACCGTCAAATATTTAGAAAAAATTGATGTAAGAGTGACAAATCAATTTAATACTGAACAATTTTCGTCCTGTTTTCTTTCAGATACATTGCTGACGCTGGAAATCGTGCAATAATCGTGCACAATTTGTTGTTGGGTGCAACTACAAGAGTTGTTCTACCAGGCGCTGTTGGTCCACATTCAGGCGGAAGTGATGTCCTGTACATGGCACTTGTAACGAAATCCTGTGGTACAGTTGTCCTGTATTTCACTTACTTGAGCTCGACACGAGTGTTCTCAATCAAAGCGGAACATCTTCGTCTTGGCAATGGATCTGGAGCGGTTGTTGATGTTGGACCAAAACCAGAAGGAAAGCAAATCGTGATTTTGGGTAACGATAATGGTGCTTCATTGTTTCTGCGATACAAGGGTGAAAGCGATATTTATATGTGGAACACGGAGACGTGTTTCTCGGCCTCTAATTTCTTGGAAGTTCAACAAGGTGGCGAATGTCGTCTTGCCACGCAGGTAAGCTAGTCTTTTCAGCGAGGTTGCGATATATGGCAAAGTCATTCGTAGTGAAGAATATTAAATGTAATTCAAAGAACTCTAACAAAATTACTAAATAGGAACTTGCTAAAGTAAACTTGCCACTGACTGTATGCAAAAAACCATAACTAATCTATCACTACCAGTGACTTCCGCATAAAACACTAGCGTCCTTCTCCTCAACATGCATTGAAATCCTCAATCTGCCTTGAAATTAAAAAGACGTTAAAGGAAACTCATTATGCACTGTGATATGATATTTGCAAAGACAGTTTTGTGAGCTCATTGCAATAATCTATACACTTTATGACAGTTTACCACGATACATCTTGAACCATTTTTTTTTTTGAAAAAACTGATGATAATTACTATAATTCCATTTCGTGTTCCTTTCCAGGTGATGCCAGGGCAAAAACGATTTATGTGGGCACTAGAAAGTAATTTCCATGATTTTGTTGCCGGAACAGCTGGCTGTGCGGGAGCGTCAATAAGATTGCATCCTGTGGCTAAGGAATGCGACGACCAATAAGGGAACAAATGATATGCAGTGATTCCTAAGTTTATCTAGTCTATTTATTTAAATTCAAATGGCGTTTTAGAACTACCTGAGTATTCGAAATTCAAACTGAAATTCATATAGATAAGGATTGACTATTGGCGAAGAATTGATTCATCGATCTTTTGTACAGTCTATTCTTTCGATAGTAGCCACAAAATTAGTTACTTGTATTTATTGTGATAGCGTTTAAGGAGATTATTTATTGTTAGGTAAGAGATGTATTAATAAATATTGAGCATTACCAAAAAAACACGTTTTTACTATGTTGTCAGTTAGGAATAGTGCCGAACTTGATTCGAAGATTTTACCTTTACCTTGAAAAAATACATATGAGTGTCGGAGCTGATAAAAATCAGACAATATTTTTTGACATCCTATTAATTGGCATTGAAATTGTGATCTGATGATATTTCAGTTTGAACGTTGCCTTAATTCAGATTTTTCAAATTTTGTCGTCATTACTTCTCAGATTCCAGATTGTTAGCTTATGTTTGAATATTTTTATCGCCCGAATTCCAATAGTTTTCAATGTATAATTTTGTATTATTCAAAAGCATACAACAGCTTATTCGAAGGTTCTCCTGAAATGTTCTTTAGTTATGTTGAAATTTCATGTTAATTTATTTTGTTTACTGTTTATTCATGCTATCGCCGTGAAAAATCATTTACAACATTTTCAAATGAGCTTTTTATCATCCACCTTGATCTACATACGATTCGTCTTGCTAAAATTAACAATATCGATAATCGACGAAAGCCAAGTTATCCGGTATCTTATCATAGAGTAGACATTTTTCGACAGGCAGGAGATTATCCGAATGGAGTGTGAGTATAAAAGGAAATACCTTTGTGGAAGAATATTTCAGTTCTTTGAAGAGGAGCTTAACAATATGAGGGAATTATTTGTAACACTAGTTGGTGTGCTTGTAGTAAGAATCTTTTTCGTAAGCTAATCTTTTCCGCGGAAACAGAACATTTGAAAAGGATGGAAAGAAATAATCGAAGCTAAATCAGTGTCACCAAATGCAATATTTGATGAAAAATTTGTCAGTCGTTTGTATTCCTTTCAAACTGTTTGAACTTTTTTCGCGGAGAACCTTGAAAGACAGAACTCATCCCCTAACACGAAAATTTCAGTTTCTCGCAACATGCTCCGGGGAGACCTGTGAAACGGCTCAACGATGGGGTTTCATTTGCCTTACTGACGACACCACCGCCACTTGTGTCTTCAATGGTAATCAGTTCGTAGCAATTGGCCGCGTTGACTGCGACGTCGGAATGTATTGCAACGAGGATGCCAAGAACTGCACAATAGATTACGCGGAAAACTTCCAATGCCATTCAACCGGATTTTATGCGGATCTTCTCAACTGCAGAAAGTATCTTTACTGCCCCAAACCTTATTCGGATGCCTACTCTTTGGATTGTCCAGCTGGAATGATGTTCTCACCCGCAACAGGATGCTGTAGCCAACAGTTCACAGAAGCAAGTTGCTTCCGGCGAAAGGTATCTTGCGAGACGGGAGCCAAAGTCGTAGCCTGGCCGGAAAACAACAATTATTTCTATTCGTGTGTGAAGATACTTCCGCATGATGTGTGGTACCCACAGCTCGTCAAATGTCCCGACCGCCAAGTGTTCAGCGGCACTCAATGTGTGAATGGGAGCTGGACTTCAAATCCTTCCACACCTTCCATCCCGTCTGGACCTTCGACACCGAATGTTGACTCTGGATCCTGTGAGCCTGGAAGCTTCGCTGCAAACGACCAGAATTGCAGGCAGTACTTCTACTGTAACGTGAATCGGGTTTGGGTGAGCTATAATTGCGGAACGAATGGAATATTTGATTTAGCTAGTAAGAGATGTCGAATTGGTAATTGTCTACCACCATTTTGAATTTTTTTAACAAATATAGAATATGGGGGGAGTCATCTGTTGTTTTTTGAAGTGCGTGCTTTTTACTATTGGCAATAACAAGTGTAAGAAATAGATCATATTCACAAATAAATGACCCAATCAAAGCAAACATCCATCGTGCTTTTCGTTCAATAATGCCACAAACAGATGGAAAAATGCTTTCTGCGGACAGAATACTGCTAAGTCAGCCACGGCTACCATTTATCTGAAATGATTTATAGTAAATAATTAGACGATGTCATTTCATGAGTAGGCAACAAACATTGAAAAATATTCAATAACTAATAACTAATAACAATTTAAAAATACAAACGTGGGCCATCTTCAGCTTATGAATTTTTCCAAACGTATTTTTCTTTCTTCTCCAACACGAAATATTTCTGTAAAACAATTATCTATTTCTGCAATTCTAAAAACGCCGAAAACGATAAAAACTAACGAATAACTGAATAAATTATTTTAGACTTGGCAAATGCCATAAAGTAGAGACAATATTTTTTTTTAAATTAGAATGCATGATAGTACTCTGAGGCCACTCAGCTAACAATAACTTGTAGACCTTGAATGTATAAGGATAATATCTAGAATAACTTACAAGAATAGGATAATGATATAAAAACAAATTTACATGAAATCAGCAATAGATGGAATTGATAACAAGTCAATTAACATTAAATAAAGACAAACCCATTTCAATATCAGCTTGTTATTTCTTTCAGAATGGAAAAATAGGGAAATAGAAATCGAATATGAAAGAAATTATTAGCCAGGATGCTTAATATGAGATCAACGTGCATTTTCGTTTGAACCCAAAAATTTTATATGAATATGGAATAGTCATATTTGATTAAGGCGTATTAAAAACGAGCATGTAGTTAATATTCTGATCAAATTCTCGGCATTTGTTTAAGTTACATCATATATGTATGAGCATTTTTCAGAACTTTCCAACAGTTGGAAACCAAGAAAAATAAAATTTATACATGAAAAGTTTAAGGTGGCATATCTTAATGTTCCACAAGACTTGAATCTCAAATTAGCTAAGGAAGTTTTATAGCTCGCTCATATTGTGGTTTAGTCTTCCACAAAATCCAGAAGTTTTTATTTATTTTACAAATATGGTCAGATTTATTCGTGGTTCTAGATCAATTTTCATGACGATCAATTGTATTGTGTTTATCTTACAATTGAGTTCATCTTCAAACGGCGTTCCAATTGCTTAAGGAGCATTGGCTTTTGTAATATCTGCTTTAATCTGAACGTGGGAAATTATTTTCAGTGCAACATCCGAGCTCCACCTACAATTTTAATTCGCGAAAGCATTTATGGTTTACATTCTAATGGCTCTTTTTTATGATAGTCATAATCGTGCCGTGTCACGTCTTAAGAACTTCAATAAAAATACCTCTCTCCCTAAGTGTCACCTAACAGCAGCTCAGAGGTTTCTCCCAGTCAAATTTTGCTACAATTATATTTTTTATTTCATCGTTTGGTATCATTTTCAATTACAAGATACAGTATGTTGAGCGATTAAATTCATTCAATTTAATTTTTATATGTTTTAGAATATTCATGAGGACATTAAAAACGTAAAAAAGTACAAGGACACAACATCAACATCAACTGGGGCTGGATAAATATTTTTAATATATTCCAAACGCACCGATGTTAAGTGCATAAGTGTAGAATTAAATAATAGAAAAATAGAGACATGTTTTTTACTGATTTATTACAACCTAAAAAACTGAAAAATTATTTCGCTATTTCAGTTTTATCGTAAAAAATAAGCTGAGGGAGCCGCAAAAGCTCCATTATAACACCTAGTAAAATTTTAATTTTTTACCGAATTCTTGAGTATTTCGATATTTGTTTCCTGAGAAATATTCATTCATGTAATAGAATGGAATTTTCAAATATTTTTCTAGTTTGATTTTGGTTTATGTTGAATCCCAGAAAATATTTTTAAAGAAAATTGACTGAAATTATTTTATTTTAATTTTATTGGATTTTCTATTAAAATTTCAGTTTTCTGTGAAAATTTTTCTTTAAAAAATTTTTTTTCTCATAAAATGTGTATTTGTTTTTCCCCCCTGGAATTGTGAAAAGCAGAATCACCCACGAACATTTCAAACTAAACATCTGACATATAAATGAGTGAGAAAGTTTTGGAATAAATTTTTAACATCAAAATTGCTACTGTGAAGTTTCACAACTGTTGTCCTGCGTAGTTTTTATTCAATGTACAGCTATGCGTAGCATCTTGAATTATTTCGAAAAGTTTTATTACACAAAATTTTCAAAAACAAATTCACTAGAAAAAGAAATGCCAAATATAATTGATCGATTAAGGGGTCTTTTAGGTTAAGATTTTCAAAAAAAATTAACCATTTTTTCAATAGAAAAAAAAGAGATATCATTTTCAAATTTTGTGTATATGTTAATTGATAATTTGGGTGTACAAAAAGATTGTTAGATTTTTTATTGTTTTTTTACCCATATATTTTTTTAAATATTTTTTTTTATAAAAAAATATATCAAAAAATAACGGCGGACGTGATTTCAGGTGACTGGATCATTTGGAAATAAAAAAAAAGTCCAAATTAATATTTGCCTAAGTGACTATGGTTGGTACCGGATCATGATTTTTCATTAAAAAATAACAAAATGGTGACCTGTTTTTAAAAAAACCTATTTCTGAGGGTGGAAAATTTAGCGACAATCGGAAAATTTGAAACCAATCATAATAATTCCGCTACCGGAACACTACATATTAAAAAATCAGAGTGATCGGTTAAGTAGTTTTTCTAAAATCGTGTTCGCCAGTTTAAAAAAACATGAATTCGAGAAAAACGCGTTGACTTTTTTTCACGAATTACGAAACACCTTTCTAATAAATCATTCGAAGTTAAATCTTCGTATATTGGCTTCAAAATTTCCTGAGCTTCTTGATCAAGAGGTAGACCATGTTTATACTTTCGTAATTCAGGAGTCGAGAATACCGAAACACAGCGAAACGTCAAAAATGCTGTCTCATGGAATCTCGCTGCACACGCTTGAAAATTCTTAAAAAAATAAAGTATCATTATAAATCCTTTTAAATCGTATTTTTGATGAAATTTACACACGAAACCTGTCAAACAATATTTTGAATTTTTTGAAATATTGTAACCTAAAAGACCCTTTAAGTAATTTTCTGGAGAGTTTTGAATATCATTTATCTACATGTTTTTTAAAAAAAAATTTGCAAATCTAAAACGGTGGAAATACTTATTACAGAATTATAGCAACAAAAACTATAAATTCTCTACATTAAATTATTTTATTGGTAGTTAATTTGCATGGCTTATTGATACAGAAGTAGTTATGTTTGAATGCAATAGTCCTTAGTTGCCACTGAAAACATGTACTGAATATCAAAATTATAGTGGACAGCTAAACTTAAATTATTTTGATATTTCGGCTCAGAGACAATTTTGAACATCTCTAAACATGTTTTTGAAATGATTTTGGGTTCGCAATTTGAAAATTATGTAATGTTTGGTCAAGAGGTGGAAGAAAGTTTACAATATTCCGAAAATGGAAGAATCATGTATGAATTTAATGTGTCTATTAATTTAAAGACATTTTCAAACAAACCATTTACATTATATCTGTTTCTTCAAAACTGCAACGAAAGTAGAGCAAATTTACTTCCCAAAGAAGTATTTGTGAGATGTCCTTCAACAGCATGAAAAAGCACGAGAAACTATTTATAAGGCATCTCACATACGAGTGTCCTCGAGCACACCTTATATGGCAAGTAAGAATATGCGATCACGAAAGGATTCCACGTGTGTTGTCGACAAATAGAGGAAACTTTCATTTCAACTCCTTCACCTTCACAACAATGGTAAGTGAAATGCATGAAAAGTATTCCGTATTTATCACACATGTGCTTTCTTGCGTGTTTAGTAATGTTTCGTATCCATTCATATGATATTGCTTTGCAACATGTCTAAGAATTATTTTATTATTTTCGTAGCGCCATTGTTATTGATTCTACGAAAATAGTTGAGTCTTTTTTTTCGGATTTATATGCAAAACGTATTGAAATTGTTTCGTGTTCACATATGATAACAATTGAAGGTGTGATTATTGGGGTTATGATATTTTTAGAGAAGATTATAATTTATAGTGTTCCAGATTGATTTTTGTGATTTGGATAGAAATTTAATGTAAGTAGAAAGTTGTTATGGTTTTTAATTCATATGTAGCTACATTGACATGGAAGCAGCGAATTTTCAAATCAGAAAAGTAAAAAAATTCAATATGAAAATGACAAAAAAACAATGCACGAAGTACTAAAATTCCTCTTCTACCATTGAAAGGAGTTATATGTAAGACGGTATCATTTTCTTTCATAATTAAAAAACTAAATATTTTCAAAATTGATCCTCACTGAACACAATTGAAGGCATCAGACCATGCTTAAAATAGATACAATATTTATCTGGGAATATCATTGATGTAAAGTTCATGTCTGGAAAAACTATTTTCATAGAGCGCTTGAAACTTTGCCGATCATTTTGTTTTACATTCTAAGGCGATCTGGGTTAAAAAAAATCACATAAAGAGGCAATAAATCGAAACTTAAAAAACTATTCTCTTATCAGCCCGAACAATAAACATTCAAAAAACTTCTTTAATTTGAAAAACTCCAGTTTAGCAATTATTCGCACGTTTCTCTGTGGAAAAGTTACCATCATGAAACTCTAGAGCGACAAGCAATAATTCATTTAGCTTTTTGATGGTGTGAATTATCTAGCACTACTCGTGCTATGTCTTTCTTTTACTTTCGTATTCACGGAACGCATTGCAGCATTAACAAAGGGCAAGATGTTCCTAAAATTTCATCAGCTAGCACGTTTTCTAGCAAAAAGTTTTAGCAGTAGAACGTTTAAACGGAAAGTTTTACACAGTTCTTGTAGATGCATACTTTGAAGCGTTTCAAGATGGCTAAAGTTTTCGGCATACTACCTATTTGAAATGCTCTTGTTCATTGCGACTAGTTAAGTTTGATGAAAAGTCAAGATTTTTAATTGAAACATGCTATTTGATCCTTGAATTTGGATGCAATGGGTTAATGGTAGATTGTCTTTTAGAAAATTCTGAAAACATTTTGGCTGATTTACTCAGTTTGTTGAGTTTACGAGGGGGGAGATGGCGTGCAACGCATCATGAGATATTTTTTTCACAGTAAGCGTCTCATCTTACTAGAGTGTTATCAAAGTTTAAGGCAGATCCAGCAAGTAGTTTCCTTTTTATCGTCGATTAAAGTCAAGAACTTTTCTTTACTTATAACAATTGGAGAAAATTTAGTTCCGAGCGGTGATTAAACATTTCTATTTAAAAGGACTTACGAGTACACTAAGAGAAATCAAAGCTGAGGTGGATACAGGTCAGGGTGTATCTGCTACTTTGTCTGCTATTATTTACAACTGGATAAATGAATTTAAACCTGGCTTCAACAAAAGATGAACCTCGTTAAGGACGTCGAGTAGAAGTGACTACTCCCGCAATAATTGAAAAAACCCACGATATGGTTTTGATTGATCGGCGAATCAAAGTGCGCAAAATAGGTGAGGATACCTGTGGATTGATGTCGAACGAAGAGGTCATCGCTCAAACAGGTGCCTATTTTGAAGGACTTTCAAAATCATATTTTTCTGATGGTTGAATGGCTTTGAAAAATATATTGATTTAATAGGAGGCTATGTCGAGAAATGAGAAAAAAATTATCAAGATTCGATTCATGTCTAGAATTGCTTTGAAAAACGCAGTCTTCTTCTCATTATTGAAATTTATGCAATAATTTCTGAAAGAATGGTTTAGCATCTAAGCTAATATTAATACCAACTAGGTGTAAATTGAATTATCAAATCGAATCGAAGTCTAGTTGCATTAATTGATGATGTGCTTTTCCTCAAAATGTGATTCTGAATGGAATTTCAGTGATGGCTATTTAAATCCAGAAAAAGAACAGTTTCAATTGAATTGCTAATTTAATATTGTCACCGAGAAGATGAAACGTAAAACGTTAAAAGAACACAATTGGTCATTGTTGCCTACAATTTTAAAAAGGTTGTGGAACACTCACTTTTTTGATGTTATAATTGTGATTTGTTATTGCCATTGTTATTTTAACAAATGCATGCAAAGTTTCAGCCACTTTCACTCCTATCAACTTTTCGAATCCATTCAATGGTTGGAAAATGATAAAAGAGCGATTACATGTCAAGTGGGACAACTTCGGAACTTGACCCCTTTCGATTTGTCTGAAAATTTACACAATTATTCTGTATGTAAAACCATGAAGATTCCCCAAGTTTCAGCTGAAACTATGAAAAACTGCGGTCAGCGTGAATTTTTAAGTTTGACTGTTTTTTTTTTGATTTTGAAAGTATCTTTTGCATTTTTTATGAGGACTAATTTGCTCAAAAATATATACCTAAAATATGCTTTCCGATGTAAAATGACTTGCTAAACATGATCTCGTGGTCAGAAAAATTCCAAAAATCACCGTTAAAAGTTGCAAAATATGCTCTTCTTTAAAATGCCGAAATTTGTTGTTGGCTATTTTAACATCCGCGCCCTCTACAGCGCAAAAAGTACGAAAAATTGTTAAAAAAAGTCAATTTCCCAGAAATCTGATCTTAATCACTATGAAGACTTTGGCACGATGCTTTTAATTCTTTCCTAACAATTTATCGAACATAAAGAAGAAGAACTTTCACTACTGTTAATTTCAGCTTGAACAAGAAAATCGTGTTTGCATTCCCAAGTGAAAATTGCGTTTATTTGCGGTGTTGGTATAATTTGTAATGAAGCCAAGCAAAAGGATCCAAGTGTTCAGATAACTTCGTTCAAGCAGTCCTGAAACAACATTCAAAGTTTCGAGATGGATTGGGTATTCGTTCACAATCGTCTGGCTGCACTTTGAAGTAGGGAAGGAAATAGTCTCGAAGGGAAAATTAGCTCAAAGTTGAAGTTCTTGGATGCATCTGGTTAATGATATGTTGGTTAGTAGTGGTTATATGCCGATTCTAGAGCGGAAGTGAACTGTCAAAATCCGATGACGTCATCACCCCAACCGGAAGTGAACTGTCAAAATCCGATACCCCAACCGGAAGTGAACTGTCAAAATCCGAGACCCCAACCGGAAGTGAACTGTCAAAATCCGATGACGTCATCACCACCGGAAGTGAACTGTCAAAAGGTCCTTGACGCCATCTTGGTGAACCGTCAAAAGGTCCTTGACGCCATAGCGAACTGTCAAAAGGTCCTTGACCCCCATTTAACCACGCCCACAAAACCGCAAGCCTATTACGCCATCAACCGCAATCAAGCCGATGACGGCATTAACCCTTTCTTCCCCTCTCTCTCTCTCACACACACACACACACGATCTCACCCACAACGGTGTTGCCACACGCAAATTTGCGCCCCCGCGATCCCACTTTACACCGACGATCCTGTAAATTGCACGCCTCATCACCCTCACCTTTATCGGAGACACTTTATTTGTTTGTGACGGCCAATTTCAAATTTCCCACGAGCTATCTTACCCACACACACACGATCCAATTCGGCGCCCCCGCGATCCCACTTTACACCGACGACCCTGTAAATTTCACGGCAAGACACTTTAACTTATTCGAAGCCACTAAAAATTGTTTGTGACGTTCAATTTCGAATTTCCCACGAGCGAATTACAGCCGGATGTAAGTTTTCAGTATTGTGGTTCTTAGAGGAAATAGCGCTGATAAGAGACATCCGTTTCTACCCAAGGAGGATGTGGTTTTTATTTGAATTTGATATACGCTTTGAAGAAATCAAATGAAATAACGTTGATAAGAGGCAAGTTTGTGGTTTTTAAGAAAATTTTTAGATAACGAAGTTTTGCGCACATTTTGAAACGAAAATAAAAGCCGTTATACCAAAAAATTATTACGTCATCAGTTTTTGCTTATCTATTTTCGGTCAAAAGGAGGATGTGGTTAAAAGTTTAAAAAAAGCGGAAAAATTCCAATTAAAGCTGAATAATTGTGGTTTATGATTTTGTTTATAAGGTGAACCGAAAACTACAATAGCCATAGTTTTTTCCAAACTTTAATAGCGAAAGGTGTTTTCAATTTTTTTGTGAAAAATGAAAGGTTATTTGTGCGAATTCTGTGAAAAAGACTTTCCGTCTTCTGGTGCTCTGAAGAGGCACATACAACATACGCACGGTGAGTAGCGAAGGAGTATTTTTTTTTTATAGCTATTACAAACAACCCCCTTTAAAATAGAAAATACAAGCCCATATAAGAATCACAACCTAGCAGGAGCGTCAACACACAACCAAACGCCCCTTAAAATTTGTGATGTGTGTCTGGTTATTGTCAAAACAACAGAGTGGAACCGCCACATCCGAACAAACACACACAAAAAGAATATTTATCATTCTGTTGATGAGAATTTTCAAAGCATAAAGAGTAGCTTTAAAAACAGAATACAAACGCTTGTATATCAAAACAAAGATGAGAACGCATTGATTCCGGAAGTATTTTTCAAAAACCTAGAGGAACCACTTATGATTAGATTAAAGCAAATATTAAAAAAATCATCCTCTATTAAGTTTAATGTTGAGCTATTTGGGGATTATATGAAAACTTGTTTGTCAGACGACGACAAGGAAGAAAGCGTGTGTTTGATAAGCATTAAATCGTTTCAACCAAAGATGCAAGCCGCCCAAACTGAATGTGAGTTGCAAACGGGGTTCAAGAACAACGTTGATCAGATTATTAAGAAAATGCAAGAGTTTCAAGAGAGAGATAGTGGATGGACGCTAGTGAAAATAACTCACTGTGAAATAAACATAAACGAACACAAGCCGCTTAGGGGAACGAAACACGTGCGTTTACCACCATTTATAGCAAGCAAGCGTGCATGTGTTAATATTAAAAACGACGATGAATTCTGTTTTAAATGGAGCATAATTTCTGCGTTGTCTCCCGCGCAAATCAGTTCAGATAGACCATCATCTTATCATATATCGGATATTACGCAAAGTGTTATAACACTGGATAATGGTATATTATTAAAGTTTAACGAGCTAGAGTTCCCACTAAAGGCGCACGATGTAGCGAACTTTGAAAAATTAAACCCCCTAATTGGCGTAAACGTGTTTGGTTATGAACGCGAAAATCGGAAAATTGTGGGACCATATTATAACACAAAGAACGAGCGAAAATATCATATAAATTTATTATTGATACAAAACACCGACGAAGACCAACACTATGTGTGGATAAAGAACCTTTCAAGGTAATACCGTAGTTTTGTCTATTCTCCCCCCTAATTTTTATTGTTTAAGGTTGATCCAACATCAACAGACACTCCACGGCCATAAGCTTTTTATTTGCAATACATGTCTTCAGCATTTTCATACCGAAGAAGCCCACCTACAGCACAAAAACGAGTGTGGTAAAATTGTGACAACCATGCCGAAACCGGAAAAATCAACACTATATTATCAGAATTTTGAGCGCCAACTGGATGTGCCATTTGTCATTTATGCCGACTTTGAGTGTTTGCTTCAAGATGTGAACACCTGTTTTGCCGACCCAGAAACTTCCTCAACAGCAAAAGTCCAGGAGCACACACCATGTGCATTTTCATATTATATTAAGTGTTCTTTTGATTCGTCATTAGATAGGTTAAGAGCGTACAAAGGTCCAGAATCCTCTAAAAGCTTTGTAAAATCGCTTGTGAACGACGTAAGGCGGCTCTATTCAGACTATATAATGATGCCAAAACCGATGTATACTTTAACAAACCAAGAAATGAAAATTCAAACAGAAACGGTCCTTTGTCATATATGTAAAAAGATTCTTGAAAACGACAGAGTGATGGACCACTGCCACTTAACGGGAAAGTATAGGGGTCCAGCTCATAATAAATGTAATTTATTATTTAGAGTGCCCAAATTCTTTCCAATCTTTTTTCATAATTTTTCCGGATATGATTGTCATTTATTCGTAAAAGAACTTGGTAATTTGGACGGTGATATAAAAATTATTCCCCAAAATAAGGAGCGATATATATCGGTATCAAAAAGAATTGTGATCAATAGCACCACAACGATTGAATTACGATTTTTAGATTCTATTAGATTTATGCAAAGTAGTTTAGATGAGCTTGTAACATATTTACCCGCGATAAAACTAGAGACAGTGCGCTCAATATATGGGGAAGAAAGCAAATTCAAGTTGCTAACAAGAAAGGGCGTATTCCCCTATGAGTATATAAATTCGTGGAGCCGATTGGACGACCCTTGTTTACCCCCACGCGAAAAATTTTTTAGTAAATTAACAAATAGTGAGTGTAGTGAAAACGAGTATAAACACGCGCAAAACGTCTGGAAAGAGTTCAATTGTAAAACGCTTTGGGATTATTTAGAGTTGTATTTAAAAACAGATGTATTGCTTTTAACAGACGTGTTTGAAAATTTTAGGAAAATTTGTAAAGAAATCTATGAGTTGGATCCCTGTCAATATTACACTGCTCCGGGTCTAGCATGGGATGCTATGCTTAAAACAACAAAAACCAGACTAGAGCTTTTAAATGATATAAACATGTACAATTTTTTCAAACGAGGCATTAGAGGGGGCATTACCCAATGTTCGCATCGACACTCCGTAGCCAATAATAAATATATGGAAAGCTTTGTTGAAGCGAATCCATCAAAATACATAATATATTTGGATGCCAATAACTTATACGGGTGGGCCATGTCTCAACCCCTTCCACATTCTTCATTCGAATGGGTTCCAACTGTTAATGATATTGATATTATCAATATTCCACAGGATTCTGATATTGGATACATATTAGAGGTCGATTTAGAGTATCCCCCATTAAAACACAATGATCACAACGATTTACCCTTTTGTGCAGAAAATAAAGCAGCACCGGGTTCCAAAAACAAAAAGCTTATTACAGACTTAACAAACAAACACAAATATATTATTCACTATCGGAATCTGCAACAATGCTTAGAAAATGGGCTAAGACTTATCGGTGTTCATAGAATTTTACAATTTAAACAGTCTTGTTGGCTAAAGAGCTATATCGATTTGAATAATTATTATCGCACAAAAAGCAAAAATTCGTTTGAAAAGAATTTCTTTAAATTGTTGAACAACGCGGTATATGGGAAAACGATGGAGAACGTGGAAAAAAGAAAAGATGTGAAAATTGTTACAGAATGGGAAAGTCGGGGCAGACACCTAGGCGCCCGCGCTCTTATCGCAAAACCTAACTTTCATAGTATAGCCATATTTTCAAACAACATGGCCGCAATTCAGATGAATCGAGTGAATGTGTGCTATGATAAACCAATTTATTTGGGGTTTACCGTTCTTGATATTTCAAAGCTAAAAATGTACGATTTTCACTATACTTATATGAAACCAAAATATCGCGAAAATGTTCTTCTAAATTATATGGACACAGATTCATTCATTTATACAATTAAAACAGAAGATTTTTATAGAGACATTTTAAACGATATTGACAACTACTTTGATACTTCAGAATATTCTAAAGATAATCCCTATCATATTCCATTGAAAAATTGTAAAATTTTAGGTTTAATGAAAGACGAAACGCACGGAAAAATAATAAACGAATTTATAGGGCTAAGAGCAAAAATGTATTCATTAAGTATTGATCAGGAAAAAACAATAAAAAAGGCAAAAGGCGTTAAGAAAACTGCAGTGGATAGATTGAGTATAGATAATTATAGAGAGTGTTTGTATAGGAATAAAATTTATAGAGGAGATATGTATGTATTTAGATCAAAACTTCATAACATATATACGGAGTGTATTAATAAGATAGCTTTAAGCAGCTTAGACAATAAGAGACTAATTAGGGAGGATAAAGTTAGCACATATGCTTGGGGACATTGTGAAATTTGATATGAAAATAATAACAGCATTGTATTTTATAAAAAAAGGCGTTTTTTTTCCTCAAAGATAATGGGCAAAAACACGAACCGTTCGTTGTTTTAGTTGAAGGAAATATTGGATGTGGAAAATCCACACTTCTAAATCATTTCAACAAATTTGATGATGTATGCTTGATGTATGAACCACTTAAAAAATGGCAAAATGTGGGGGGATACAACCTATTGGTGTGTAGCATCATATTCTCATATTAAACCCAAACGTTTATATGAAACATTTTAGGATTTGTTTTATAAGGACCCAGAACGATGGGTAATACCTACACAGAATTATATTACTTTAACCATGTTTGAAATGCATATGCGATCAACAGACAAGAAGTTTAAACTAATGGAGCGCTCTTTGTACAGCTCAAGGTGCGTTAATGATTTCTGGCTCCAACATTTTTTAGTTTTTTAGATATTGCTTCATAGAATGTCTATATGAGGCTGGACGAATAGATGACGAAATGCGATGCGTTCTATTAGAAACCCATAATCTGATGGAACAAAACTTTAAGATTAACGCCAATCTTATTGGTGAGCTACAGATGAAAATATTTTAAAAACACACCAAACAAGCGTCTTTATAGTTTATATTCAAACATCTCCGGAGGTAGCATATGAGCGAATAAGAAAACGAGCCCGCGCCGAAGAAGAATTTGTGTCAATGGAGTATTTACAAAGCCTACACAAACACCACGAGAACTGGTTAATCGAAAATAAGCCCCAAACAAACAGCATACCCGTTGTTGTTGTGGATGGAAATCAGAATGCGGCTTGTATGCTTTCAGAATATCAAAAAATAGAACAAATGCTGCAGCTGCCCCAAGAAACACGAATCTCAACTTACAATAGCATAAAATAATAAATCGATAATTTTATTGATATAAAAAAAAAAAAATATACTTTATTTTGCTTTTTCACACACAACACATTTTTTCTTATTTTAACCGATCTACAACAATTTCCTAACTTCGCTAGTCAACGGATTGTATTCTACAATTCTATCGTGGAGTAATAGACAAAATGCTGTTGTCTTTGGCGGAAACATGCTTGCAAGCAAATAGCGATATCCTTTATTATTGGCTGATGATAGTTATCGCATTTATTCTATTAATTGTGATTTTTTTAATTCTTCAATAATTGATATTATTTCGTTGTTTTGATTATTGTGATCTGTTTGTTGCGATGCAATGAGTAACTGCAATCGACTTACTAATTCATTCGGATCATCCCAATTTATATAGTCTTTCTGTTTGTTGGGTGTTTGCATTAAGCTGTAGTTGTTGTATTTAATGTTGACCATTCGTTTTAACCCCCTTCCTTCTTTGCTATTCAACAGCTTAGAAATTATTTGTGTATACTTAAAGCCTCGATTTCCATTAACTTGACTACTGCTGTCATAAGATCGCCTGTGAGCATTACTATGCAGAAGAATATTTTTATAATTCTCTAAATCTTCATTGGTATATAATGTTTGATCTGGGTTCTTCATAAAAAGCAGTTCAAATAAGCCTTGAGTTCCCATATAAGAATTCTCATCTACAACTATTTGTTTGCCATCGATTACGAAATTCGAATTTCCTATCTTCCAATTATCCTCAGCATCGTCATCCTTATATACACCATAAATACTATCAATTATAGTCGGTTGATTTACATAAATATCTAGATATTGTTTAGCAATATCCGAAAAATGGTTTTGCTTCATGTACTCTTCAAGATGTTTTTTCTCCTTCCGGAGACGTTACATATTTACGAATAGCTTTTGTAGAAGAATTAGATGAAGTGCTGGTGCGGTTAAGTTTTCGCTCAAGCTTTGCTGGAGGAGGAGTTTTGAAACTATCATCTTCTTCACTATCTTCCTTAAAACTGGCTTCTTCTTCTTCACCATCTTCCTCTTTTTTCTCTTTTTCTTCATTTTTAACTCCAAGTAATGAAGGCTCTTCTTTAATTTCATTTTTTATGGCTTGATCTTGCAACAACTTAGTTCTTTTAACAAATTCTTTGAGAGGGTTAGTGATTGGCTTAAATGTTTCCTCCAACTGAATCTCTATCCCGGCTTTGTTGGCTTTCAGTTGTTGATACTTTTTCCTTATCGTATTGGTTGTCTTTACAATATCACTGAGTAACTGTTTATCATACATTGTCCTTTTCATTGTTTATGGGGGGCAACAGCAGCAGCAATTTGTCTTCAAGTTTCGAAAGGTCTCTAAAATATTTCGAAATATTCTTTCAATAGGTTCTAATTTGATTTTGAAATGATATTTGCTGCACCTAAATCTATTTGTTCCTTTTTCGAATTGTTTGGAACTATGTATCTTCACCGCTGCACCACTCAAACCGTATTGAACTGTTATCAAACTGTATTGAACAGCTATCGAGCTGCATCAAACCGATCCTTTGAACTGCAACTGAACTGATATGAGCTGTTAATGTGGACCTTTGAACTGCTATTGAACTGCTTTGAACTGTTAAACTGGTCCTGTTAACAGCTATTGAACTGCTTTCAACTGTTGAACTGCTTTCAACTGTTGAACTGATGCTTTTAACAGATCTAATCTATTTATGAACTGCTTCGATGCTGTGATTTTGCTTTTATAGTATTATGAATATATCGAATCCCTTTCGATGCAGCAAATATCATTTCAAAAGCAAAGTAGAACCTATTGAAAGAAAGATCGAAATATTTTAGAAGGAAGATAGTGAAGAAGATGATAGTTTCAAAACTCCTCCTCCAGCAAAGTTTGAGCGAAAACTTAACCGCACCAGCACTTCATCTAATTCTTCTACAAAAGCTATTCGTAAATATGTAACGTCTCCGGAAGGAGAAAAACATCTTGAAGAGTACATGAAGCAAAACCATTTTTCGGATATTGCTAAACAATATCTAGATATTTATGTAAATCAACCGACTATAATTGATAGTATTTATGGTGTATATAAGGATGACGATGCTGAGGATAATTGGAAGATAGGAAATTCGAATTTCGTAATCGATGGCAAACAAATAGTTGTAGATGAGAATTCTTATATGGGAACTCAAGGCTTATTTGAACTGCTTTTTATGAAGAACCCAGATCAAACATTATATACCAATGAAGATTTAGAGAATTATAAAAATATTCTTCTGCATAGTAATGCTCACAGGCGATCTTATGACAGCAGTAGTCAAGTTAATGGAAATCGAGGCTTTAAGTATACACAAATAATTTCTAAGCTGTTGAATAGCAAAGAAGGAAGGGGGTTAAAACGAATGGTCAACATTAAATACAACAACTACAGCTTAATGCAAACACCCAACAAACAGAAAGACTATATAAATTGGGATGATCCGAATGAATTAGTAAGTCGATTGCAGTTACTCATTGCATCGCAACAAACAGATCACAATAATCAAAACAACGAATTAATATCAATTATTGAAGAATTAAAAAAATCACAATTAATAGAATAAATACGATAACTATCATCAGCCAATAATAAAGGATATCGCTATTTGCTTGCAAGCATGTTTCCGCCAAAGACAACAGCATTTTGTCTATTACTCCACGATAGAATTGTAGAATACAATCCGTTGACTAGCGAAGTTAGGAAATTGTTGTAGATCGGTTAAAATAAGAAAAAATGTGTTGTGTGTGAAAAAGCAAAATAAAGTATATTTTTTTTATATCAATAAAATTATCGATTTATTATTTTATGCTATTGTAAGTTGAGATTCGTGTTTCTTGGGGCAGCTGCAGCATTTGTTCTATTTTTTGATATTCTGAAAGCATACAAGCCGCATTCTGATTTCCATCCACAACAACAACGGGTATGCTGTTTGTTTGGGGCTTATTTTCGATTAACCAGTTCTCGTGGTGTTTGTGTAGGCTTTGTAAATACTCCATTGACACAAATTCTTCTTCGGCGCGGGCTCGTTTTCTTATTCGCTCATATGCTACCTCCGGAGATGTTTGAATATAAACTATAAAGAC